>SCLH01002188.1:86123-103713 GCA_004367855.1 Oikopleura vanhoeffeni | reverse complement strand
AAAATCTGATATTGTTCGACGAAATGCCATTGTACCAGCGAACATGCGCAAAAACACCCCTTTATTTTGGAAATTTCTCTTAATAACAAGAAATTTGAAAATCAGGGCACGCACGGCTGTTAAGCTTACAAATTAAAGTTAATACTGAAAAAAGAGAAAATTTTGATATCCAGGAGCTAGATGTAGTTGTACCAAAAAATGGAAAAAACACTTTTTGGTCCGGTATACCGGCCGGTCCGGTCATACAAAAAACTTTTGACACCATTTTTTGAAAATTTCAAACAAATATCTCCTAGAATCCGAAGTTTGAACTCAATACGAATTGCGGTTAGCTCAGGACTAACGTTTGAAAATCAGTAAAACCCGTCGGTTACCCCCTTAAGTGAAAGGTCTTTAGAAGCTCGTCGCCTAATTAATGAAACGTTATATACGACTGATCCGGGCCGCCTTTTGTGTATTGATGGATTCAAAAATTCTACACATATATTAAGTGAGCCTATAGTGGCCCTTAGATTTAATTCAACTATGGTTTTGAAAGAAACCTTAGTTATTAATATTGTTATTAAACCGATTGCAATCGAGAATAAACTGAGTGAATCTCTAAAACTTATAGAGTCACTCGAGGCTATATACAAAAACGATGATCATTTGAAGTTTGGTAGTAAAAATTTTGATACCAAACTAATTATATTATCCCCTATTATTGAGTAAACCCGCGGAGTTTATTTCCAAGTTGATTCAAACTTTTAAAATAAATCAAAACATCGTTGACCACAATATATTAGGATTTTTTTAAACAGGTTAAGTTTGGGTCATTCGTAAAAATGAAAAAGGTGACTTTCGTAAAGTTCGAAATAACCGTCTTATATTATTTAGAATTTTTTTGTTTAGTCAGAAAATATTGAGCACAAAGAAATATATCAAATGTTAGAGTTTTATTTTTATCATTTTGCGGTAATCTCTCTTAATCAGACACAAAGCGCGCATCGCTATAAACATAAAAGCAGCAGGTCAATATCATAACAAACAATAAAAGGCCTGATTTCTGTTAATAATAGTGTAAGACTTTTTTAAACATACTTTTCTAGGTCAGTTTTTGACGGAGAATTCAAGTTTGCTATTCGAATTTTCATTTTTGTTCATATTTATGTGATATGCTGATTTTGGTTAAAACTCTAAAAAAAGACTTCAAAGTCGAATTCAAAATTTTTATTCGTCGCAATTGATTTCTCAGGACCGATTTCCCGGGATTGTATGTAATTTGTTCAATTAATCAAACAAGAAAGATAATTTTTGCATGGCAATCCAGAACCCTCTTAAGGGCGGTACTGGGCGTGGTTTTATGAGCCTTAGGGGCATTATAAAATGCTCCAAAAATGACCGGGGTGATAACAAAGTGACGATTGAAATAAAGAAATTTCAAACTCAAAAATGGGTATCGATGTTAACCTATCTGTAGAGAATTTCTTTTCTGGTCATTTTAAGACGTAGGATTTTTTTTTTATGAAAAATTTCAAAAAAAATCGATTTTAAGGTCAATTTTCGTGATTTTACAGGTAAATGTGATCCAGTTCTAGCGAAGCCGCTATGAAGTGCTAGAAGGTGATTTTTGGCCAGTGAAAATTAAGCGTTTTTCGGCTACCCGTTTTTTTAATTGAGGGTCGGCGACCAATATTTGACCTCTAATGACCGGTCAAAGTTCAAGGTCAATCTCAAGTTCATCGTATGACTTGTTAGTACCCCCAAAAGAATCGGAAGGTCGATTTCTAACTGAACGCTATAGGAACTATGGGTCAATAATGTACTGAGAGGTCGCTAGAGAGCAAAAACAGGTCAACACCCAAGGTCAACCTCAAGTTCATCGTATAGATTGTAAGTATCCCTAAAGAATTGGAAGGGTTGATTTTCTGATGAACGTATTAGCAACTATGGGTCAATAATGTACTGAAAAGGTCGCTAGATAGCAAAACTTGTTTGCTCTTTAGTTTTTGCTCTCTAGCGACCTTTCATGTACATTATTGACCCATAGTTGCTAATACGTTTTCAGAAAGTCAACCCTTCCGTTCTTTTAGGGATACTTACAAGTACTATACGATGAACTTGAGGTTGACCTTGGGTGTTGACCAGTTTTGCTCTCTAGCGACCTCTCAGTACATTATTGACCCTAGTTCCTAATACGTTCATTAGAAAGTCGACCCTTCCGATTCTTTTGGGTAGTACTAACAAGTCTATACGATGAACTGAGATTGACCTTGAACTTGACCGGTCATTAGAGGTCAAATATTGGTCGCCGACCCTCAATTAAAAAAACGGGTAGCCGAAAACGCTTAATTTTCAGCTGCCAAAAATCAGCCTTCTAGGCACTTTCATTACGGCTTCGCTAGAACTGGATCACATTTTACTGTTAAAATCACGTAAAATTTGACCTTAAAATGATTTTTTTTTGAAAATTTTTCATTAAAAAAAAAATCCTAGGTCTTTAAAATGACCAGAAAAAATTCTCTACAAATAGGGTTAAAACATCGATACCCATTTTGAGTTTTGAAATTTCTTATTTCAAATCGTCAGTGTACTACCGACCAAATCATCAAAAAAATTCAAAATTTACTAAAAAAATTACGTTTGCTTTAATTTACCAAATAAAACTCAAAAAAAGCCCTTTTTTTCGAAAATTGTTCTCGTGGTCCTTAAAAAATCATATTTCGAGTTTAAGGTCGGAATCCAAAAAAATGACCGAGTTTATGTTTGTATTTGTATGGCATAGCTTAGAAAAAAAATGAATGAATTTATAAATTTTTCTAGGGAGGAGTAGAGTTTTCGACGAAATTGCCAAAAACCGGCTGGTTTTCTCCATATTCTAGAGAAAATAAAGCAAAATTTAAAAAACTGGTCAAGATTAAGTTTGGCCTACCAACAGACAAGTTATGTCAAAATTTAAGCTAATTTCGACTGGGAGGAGATGGTTTTTTCTATTTTGGCTTAGGTCCTCTTGTGTTTCTTATGTGTAAAGAAGTGTATGCATACAAAAAAAATTGAGATGTTTTTTCCACAAGCCGAAGGATAGTTCTACAAGATGACCGATCTGACTAGTATCCTAAAAGCCCTGTATGGCTAATTTTTATCATTAAATTAAATTCCAGCAACCAATACTCCCTTAAGGGAGTGGGCATCGATATCTCAGCTTCACGTATAATGTGGGAGACATTGTTATATAATAATAAGAAATAAAAATAAGAAAATTTTTTGTTTTTCGTACGAAACGTAACAAAAATTTGGTTCTTACACTTTTTTAAGAGGGTCAACTAGACTAGACCAAAAAAGTACCTAAAAAACCATAAGTCAAGTAATATATAAATTAAAAAAGTTTTTGATACTATTCATAAAAGTAAAAAATGACAAATAATAATGCAACATAAAATCTTGGTCTTTTCGCTAAACACAAAAAATATGTTTTTTCGCGGCCTCTTAATTTATCAGAAAAATTAATACAACATTATTTCCGTCTCAAAAATTGCAAATGATATATTTTTTACAAAAAAAGGGAGCATAAAAAACACATGATTTTAGTCAAAGATTTCGATTTATGAAACTGCTCATGAGACAGAAAAAATTCAAATGAGACATAAAATTCTTCAAAAATATTTCATTTTTTTCTTTTTCTGGAAACACTCTTATTATAATTTTTTGGCTATGTTTTCTGCAAAAAATTGAAAAATTACCTCGTATACCAAAGCACAAAGCTGATCAAGTACCAACTGTTGCTCGCCGTCAAATTGGTAAATAGGATCCAAAAGATAAAACACTTTTTTTGGTATAAAATTCTTAAAATTATATCTCACAAAAGCCATTTGTGAATAGCGCTGCGCTGTTGTCTCAGATAAATAAGATTCTGGATCCACTCGTCCACTCAGCACTGTTACCTCCGCATTTGAAATAAAGGACCGCATGTTAGTGATAAACTTCTACGGCAAAAAGTTCTTCTTTCTCTTACAAAAATTAAAAAACTGCAAAATCCTTTGCAATAAATCTTGTCTCCGCACGAACCTCTAATCTCCACAGAAATTGCAGTATTTTATAACGTAAAATTAAAATTAATCGGTTTTTATAAACTATATTTATGTAAAAATATGGGTAAAATAATGAAATCCGTAACCAAATTGAATTTAAATAATATTAAAGAACATTGAAGAGACAACCTTCTCAAGAAATTTCTTGAGCACACTATAATAATCAAGGGATATGTCAAAATAATTGACAATTAAATTATAATTTCGAAAACAGAAGTTTTATAAAATTACAAAAACCATGTAGAGACAACCCTGATCTCAAAAAATAAAAATAGAAAGGCAAACTGTCAACCATAATATAAATATTTTTTCGTAAAAAACATTTTTCAGTATAAACCTTCTTAGTATTTATTATTACAAAAATAGGAATAAAATAAGTATCAAAAACTGCCCTGTAAACGGGTCGTGATATAAGCTTTTTTGTAAAATCTGTTAGAAAATTTTTAGTAGTTCTCACAAGAACCGTTGAAATATATTAGATCTTATAATAAGACCTATTATAATATTGTAACCTGTCATCAGAAATCAATCAAAGAAGAAACTGCTGCTGTCAATGCTGATTGGCCAAAAAATCCCACATTTCCGGCTGCCACAACTCTCTGGCCCTATTTACGAAACGTCGCAGTAACAAAAATGCAAAAATTAAAGGTTAAATTAAGGGTGACGATAATTGAGATTTCTCAAGATAACTTTTTGATCCTATTTGTAGAGAATTTTTTCACTGAGTTATTTTAACTCCCAGAATTTTTTTCTGCATTTTGAATTTTTTGTCAAAAAGTAGATTTTAGAACATTTATTCAGATTGCAACAAAAACTAGAAATTCACAAGTCGTTTCTCTGGACATCTGGAGACAAAATCGTAAAAAGAGTCTTCCATTTGAACATTAATTCAGCCTTTGCGGTGAAATTCGAAGCACAAATTAGAAAAATTTCTAATATTTTAAAGGAGGAGTAGGCTTTTGCGCCGAGGCTCCCAACGATAAAGCTGTTTTGACACTATAGGCAATTTTTTGAAAAAGCTTTCCATATTGGTGATGAGTATTTATATACATCTAAATTGCAATATCAATAAAAAGTGATGAGGTATGGAATGAGAAGTTAGGCTTTTAGTGCTTTTTAAGGACGCTACTGAAATTCATTTTTTGAGCGTAGGCTGAAGTATTCAGATGACTCCTGAATGGTTACTAGACACTTCCTCAAGAGTATGTACTTACGTTTCGCGAAAAAAATAAATTACTTTTGAAGCCAGGATTTCTCAGAAACTTCAATTGCAAATTTGTAAAAAAGAGCTTAATTATCGACGCCCTCTCCACTTAAGGGGTAGCGGTCGCACTTTTTATGGTTACTTTGGGGTCTAAAAATAGCACGACATTTCTAGGGAAACTCAGAAAACCATAAACTTATTGAAAAAAAAATTTCAAAAAAGTGTGAAATCTTTCATTTTTGAGAATTTTCTAAGTAATTTCTTTTTGGAAACATTTGAAACCCACCATTTTTCGACGAGGAAAAACTCAAAATATCAAAAAGCTCGTAAGCAGATTTCTTTCTCGGCATCACCCAAGTTCTAATAATTGATAGTCACTACGACTACAATCTGAGACTTTTATTTTCCGATTTTACACTCTCCGGTCTTACCTGAAAATGCGATTTTCTAGAATTGAAGCCAAAAACCTTTCAAATTTCTGTTTCCGCCCGAAACAATATTTCTCCGTCTTTTATCAATTTATCTGATTTCTGAAAATTTAACCTCGGATCTAGGCTTTTGGAAGAGCCGAAACCTGAAAATTAGGCGGCTTTTTGGCAGTTCGTAGAAACATTACTAGGCCGAAACTCAAAAATGTGTTCCGACGACAAATTATATAGTTGATTTCTGTGGTTTATGCAAGTTTGAGAACGAATTGGTTGCGACGCTCTAAAAGCATTAGGGATTTTGAAATTTGATTAGGTTGTTCTTAGAAACTCGCCGCATGGTGGTCACCAGGGTCAGCCAAAATTATTTATGATAAATTATTTATTGTAGGGCATTAAGGAATAGATCTATCCAAATGACTATCTCAAACGTTTCGAAGCAGTTTCAGGATTCTGTAAAGTGTGAGTACAACAGTAATCATTTTGCGACCGCTACCCCCTTAAGAAGGGCTAGTTTTAGTGAATTTTGACATTATTTGCGAGGCTTGGTACGCTAAATGATTGCGGTGGGGGACAGTTTCTTATAATAGAAAAGTAATGAAAGGATCTAATCTCTTGATCTCGCACATTTTATTTATAAACGTTTAGTGCCACTCCCCACCTAATCATCTGGTTAACCTCGGTTAAACATGAGTCCTTGTTAGCTTTTTTCAATGAAACAGGATCCTCGGGTTATTATTGGAAGACCTTAGTTGGTAGACGGTCTATCCAACCTGTAATCGGATTAGA
This sequence comes from Oikopleura vanhoeffeni, assembly GCA_004367855.1. Taxonomy (NCBI): domain Eukaryota; kingdom Metazoa; phylum Chordata; class Appendicularia; order Copelata; family Oikopleuridae; genus Oikopleura; species Oikopleura vanhoeffeni. The sequence goes on along the minus strand of SCLH01002188.1, from coordinate 97,228 downwards.
ATTGTGTCCAAAGAACGCCTCTTTTTCAATTTTTTGATGTAAGGCTTTTTCTGTAAGAAGCCTAAGTCAGTTTTGATCTAGAAGTTCAATGTGTCTTCACAGTATCACCTTTGTAGTAGTTTTCGAATTTTCGCCTGATTGCTGTTAAATCACAAAAAAGTGCGCGAAAATTGACAATTTTGAAAATAAAAGTGATAGTTAGAAAATATAAATGCCACGCAAAAGATTCCTTGGGTATATTTGCTGGTAACATATCAGCAACTATGGTCTTGATTTGAACACAGACGGTGCTAGAGATCAAAACTATGAAAACTTGAATGTTTCTAGAACTCCTGTGTTCATATTCGGCGCATAGTTGCTAATATCGTTTCCAGCAAATCATACCGCAAGAATCTTTTGGTGCGTATTTAAAAGTTTTTAACTATCACTTTTATGTTCGAAATTGTCATCTTTCCGCGCACCTTTTTTTGCTCGATACAGCCAATCAGAGGCCGAAATCCGAAAACTACGTACCAGGTGATGTGTGAAACACATTGAGTTCTTATATTCCAAAACTGCCATTTTATTTTTATTTAGAGCCTTAAATCCAAATATGAAAAGAGGCGTTCTTTCGACACTTTTGACCCGATTACGGCCCAGAAACAAAAATCGAAAAAACACGCCAAGGCACTAAAATTCAGACACTCTCCGGGAATTTCACAAAATGTCAATTTCTTCCGATAAAACCCTGGGATCCTTTTTCATTGAAAAAGCAGAGGGACTTCTGTTTAACCGCGGTTAACGAGTGGTTGCGTGTCGTGTACTTAACAAAGTTTTTATCAATTTTTCAATGAAAAAACAGTTTACTGAACAATATTTTACATGAAGAAATTTTTTTCCTGTAAAGTACCACCAATATGCCATAATCAGCACAAATAACTGAAAATTAAAAGTACCATTACGGACAACATCGTCTAGAGTAGCGAGTTCTATGTTTTCACCAATTTTTTTAAATTACTTGAATTACTTACGAAAATATTATCAAATCTTATTCATTGTTTTCCACAGTTCTCTCAAAGAGTCGGTGTCTAGTGTACCCATTTGAGTTAGCACTAAGCACGCCCCGTGCTTCTCTGTACCCAAATTGGTCTGATCAAAATAAAATTATCTAGGCCATTTGGTACAGAAAGCACGGGCGTTATCAGCGTAACCAATAGGAGTAAGTTCCTTGTATTCTCTTACGTCTTGTATAGGGAAATGTTATTAAGGCTATACTTCGATTAAGTTAAGAACTCCTAAGTCTCCTTCAGATAATGACTCTGAGTGAACTTCTTCTATGTTTGCTCCAGATGCTTATCCTGCGATGGTGAGACACAATATTTCTTCTAATTGTATATACGTAACCTATTATTCAGTATATTTAAAAACATTCTTATTACATCTATCTCTGATACTTACCCAAATAGATATAATTCTCGTGTGCGAGTGTTATTCTTGTATTTGGATGAATACAAAGGTTGATTGCCCTACTCGCCTCTTATTGGCCGTGAAGCAATCTTTAGAATCTGAGTGTATACTCTTCATTTATGTCAAGGCTCGTACACTTAGGCATAACACGAACCACAACCTCTCTGAGTTCAGCGACTTGTTGGATTCTTACCTCAAGTGCAGCGACTTCGTAAAGTTAGCGGACTCCGGTTCGATAGATCGATTAACTCGAATAAACTAATCCAACGACTCGTGGGTTAACGACCTCTGGAATAACCTCGTGGTTCCTACATAGTTCTGCCTCATTTACGGCAGTAAGGTGGCCGAGGAAATTTACAAAAGAAAATATAAAGTCTTGAAGTAATAAAGCTGTGAAGATAAATTGGTAAAAATTGACCCTGAAAAAAATTCTTATTTGTCTGTATCTGAACTGTTATCATGGTCAACGCTAGTTCATCAAAAAAAAATGTTGATACGCAGAACACAGTTTGAATATGTTGGTGAATTACAGAATCTTCACTTAGTGCAATGTTTTTAACTCTGTGTTGTAATAATTGCTGAGTTGACGCGTCATCAAGGACGATCCTTTTCACAAATATGTTTATTTAGACCAATTTGGAGTACACTAAGCACGCCTTGTGCTTTCGGTACCCAAATTGACCTTAAATAAAAAAAAGTAATGCAGACAAATTCGGGAACACTAAGCAAACGGATACTGAGGACAAAAAGTTGATTGGCCAATTTGGGCTACACTAAGCACGACCACCCTCTCAAGGCTCGTTCTGAGTGCACCCCCTTAAGTTTTAGTGCTCAAATGGAATCGCGAGATCAGATAGATCTTTCCATATCTTTACCACGGGAACTCCATCCACAAACGGTTTACTATCTTTATAGGCGCGAGTTCGAATCACCACTTAATGTTTATAAGTGATTTGTCTTAGTGATTGCGTTGAGTGATACACAACCGATCAACTTTTAGCGGGTCTAAGATTACCAAGCACCCCTTGCCTCACTATCATACTCAAGACATGCACTAAGAGCAATCATTAGTGGAGTTCGCACCAACGCGCGTATAGAGATCTAGTATATGTATTTATGAAGAATGTTTCTACCGCCATCTAACACCACTCCTTAACAAACGTTTAACAAACACCTTAATATCGTCACTCCACTTCCTTAATTATAAGCTTCGTTAGTTTTGACATTGAATTGTTTATGTGTTCATCGGATTGTTGTAAAAAATATAAATTATTTTCTAGGGATTATCGCGGAATGGTTCCACCGATGGTGTCACCATATTGTGTAATCACATAGATTAAATAATGGGCTATTGAAACATATATTCCGTTATGTGCAATCTGTACCTGTTCTCCTAATTTATCTTAAATGTCGACCTTGTTCTGTTCGTGTGAACGACCGATTTGACGAAAGAAGAATGATTGTACTCCAAAATAATTCTTGAGCTGATGGACCAATTTTTTGAAATTTCGATCAGTTGTGGTCAAACCAAATTGATCTTTCATAGAAGATTATGAAAATGTTAAATAAACTATTATACTGATGTCATTTACTGTGCGGCTTTATAGCACATGTAGGACGTGTTAAAGTACACATCAGTCTTTTGTCCAAAATGTGTGCTTTGAATCTTCTCAGGGATGCTTTAACTAATGTGTGCTTTAAAACTCACTTCACCCACTGTTATTAGTATGGGTTTTGGGACTAGTTTTGAAAATTCGTTATATCCCGCCAACATTCGGAGGCGTCTGGACGACCTTTTAAAAATATTTTTCATCAAAAAGCTATCTCCTCCCTAGTTTTGAAGATATGATAAATTGGTAGTTTTTATTCGAACACAGGGAATGTTGCGCTAAATGGTCCAAAAAAACTTTAGAGCACATTATCACTTAAATTAAATACGAAATATATTTATTCTATATATTTCTCGTTTTCGAGAAAAAAAACACTTGAAATTTCTTTATCGGCTTTCCGGCCGATTTAAGATTTCAATTTCTATTAAAGTTTGAAATTAAAAACATAATACTTTTTGGTGTCTTCAGCCCGATTCTTCGAGCTCACTTTTTCTTGCCGCAATTGAATGGAAAAAACATCAATCTCTCCTATCGGTCATTTTTTTTGGAAATTTAAACCAAAAAATTAGATTTTCCTTCACTTTTGAGCCAAATGTTATGTTCCGACCAAATGCATATGAACAAAATTCGGACAAAATTCTTACTATACGTTCAACATATATCTGTTCGATATCCAAATTCCCTGGATGGCATGTTTTAGTGGTGAATCTTCGGTATTAGCTTACATGTTCAGATGTCCCTTAAATTTTAAAAAAAGATAAGTTTCGTCATCTTTCTAACGTACGCCTTTTTCGATTAAAAGTTTTAGAAAAGTATGTTTTTTAAGTCCTACACTCTTAACCGTGCCGGGTTACATTTCTAGATGGTCAAAAGTGATAAAAAGGCAAATATTTAAAAACAAAATTAAAAATATTTAATATGAATTTTTGCGAAAATTTTCTGATGAAAATTATCGATAAAGGGCGTGCTTGGTCGACACTTCTCTACCACCGATATTAAATTTTCCCCAGACTATTGAAGGCTCTTAGAAGAGGGCGAACATTTGTTGAATCAGAGCCGGCGTTCATCGACATCTTTTAGTCAGCAGCTGTATTTACTCTTTAGGCACGGTCCGCATCATGAACAATCTTCTGCGCCTCCTCAAACGTGAGTAGTTGGGTGGATTGACTGGCAAATTATTGAAACTTAGTAGGCTCGTTTTATAGTGCACACTATTATCTGCCACGAAGTTTGATAAAATTAGGCGGTTCGTCTGTCATCAACAATTCTGCCGACCTGATAATTTTTGAGCGAAAGTGCTTCTCATCAAACATTCTGCTCATCAATGACCATCATTTCAGTGTTGATCCGCTTACATGCGAATTTCCTGCACATGTGTATTATAGGGACGGTCTGTTCATCGACATTATGCCTTAATTTATATCATGAGGGTCGAGCTACATCTGATCATTTCAGAGCGTTAGTGGTGTGCCATAGTTTATAGATCGTTGCAATGTGAAATGACATAATATGTATATAAATATTGAACCATTAGCTTCTTTACCATTATCTCACAAATATAGATACCTTAGAAAAAGTCAGAATATTCTGAGAATTCTAAAGATTCAAGACTGAATTGTGAAGAACTATAGTATAATATCTGCGATAACTTGTCCCTTTCTCAATTCATTCGAGATTTAAAATCGGACGTTTTGAGGCAATAAGTGAGATAACAGAAACACGACAGTAGCCTCTGGTTAGGTTATTAATATATAATTCAAAGATATTTTATCCATAATGATTATGCGACAAACGACGAAACTCGTGCAGAAGTTCTGGCAGAATAATGAGATTTACATGTTTTCTTTGAGTACAATGATTACCATTCGATCCGCTCACCCTCATTTGTGACTCGTCTCGTTATATAATCCCTAGATGAAAATTTAAGGTTGACCCAACATGTTCAATTTACAGGATAGGTCTGTAGCCTGTTAATAAAATATCTGATGAAGCCTCATCATATATCCTAATGTATCCGAAGTAAAATGTTGATGAACTGCGCCACTAAATTATCAGTATGCTCTCAGAATGATTCGATTTGATAACGCTCCATAATCTCTCAATGTATATCGCCTCTTCCAAAGCCCTCTCATTTTGTTTGGTGGATATATGTCAGATAAGTAGCCGCACCTTCAGAATATCATGTGACAGAGATATTATTGATTGAAGCGCTCCCCGTAAGATTGATGAATATGTTGCCTCGTTCCTACAGCCTTCATCATTCTGGGGGTGAAATTATTCGTGGCAGATCAGAATAGTCGACCAGCCGCTTATTCATATTCTTTTTCATATCGTCCTCTCTTGACCTATTATCTCGCTAATTTGATAACTGACTCTCTAGACTAAACTTCCATGATGTTGTGATCAATAACCACATGATCACCTTGCTATCAAAATAGCACGGCAAACCAGAATTCCACAGCAAGCCAGCGAATGAATGCGGCCTTAAGTGTTCAATCATACCTCTCAAGTTCTAATCGCATTGTCTGCTGAGCGACATTCTGTTTGACAATACCTTGACTTTCGATGGGCTTCATAAAAATTACGATTGATTCCAGCACCCTCATATTCCGGTTGCTTACACCATCGTTTTGTGTTTCAGAGTTATAAAGTCTCAATGTTGAAGCACTAAATTTTTTACCTGCTTTATTCGGTAAAAATTATACTTTGCGATTAGAATCTTCTGGTTATAACTTATATGACCAATTTTCATATCCAAGTATTTTACTATCACGCGATCATAAGTATGATCCTTTATATTCTATGAAAATGTAAACTTTGATTCGCTAAAAAGCAGTTTCCGACCACAAGTTTGATTTTTAGCCAGAAATATTTTCCTGCACCATAAATATCCGCTCGAGAGAAATTGTCTCTACAATTTTATACTATATGACCTTTCCTCCGGAAAATAAGTGCCAATCGTTTCTCAGTGATAATACAAACTATTGTATTAAATGGTCTGATTGATGACTGTCCTGTAACTTCATAGTCAGTGCGTCAAATGTGAATGTGTCTGACGTGTGGACGCCCACTTGAGTCATATTAACTGTGAGCAGTATAATGTCGACAAAGCTTGCTCCTCGCGAGATCATCAATGCGAGAATGTCGGACTGAAGCTAGCCTCAACATATCAAGTGTGGCTCTAGAAACTGTCGACAATAGCCGCCCCAAATCAAAATAGTGCCCTCTTCAGCTGCTTCAGTTTTTTTGTGGGAACAAGTTGATGCGTCGGGCGCGAAACATGGGGGCGCTATCGTCTATCACGAACTTAACGTCGATATCTAGTTAGTCTTTTCGAATATAAATAATCACCTTATTTCCATAATTCCCATATTTTACGCGCTAGGGGTGGCGCAGATGTCGATGTGCTTCCGGCTATGAATCCTATATTTGTCTGCGAAGTCCACGAAATTAATTATTAGAAACGTGCAAAATTATAACATGATCGGCTGATCTCATCGGATTTCATTTATAATTTCAGCTCTCTCTCCATCATGATGGAGTTATGTTACATAAAAAATTATCACTAGACAATTTCGAAATTTAAGGTTTTATTGTATTACCTCTTGTTAAAACTGTTTCATTGACATGGGACTGGAAACGTTATCACATTATTTCAGTCGTATGACCTTTTGACGTATAGTCTTATACGGTATAGACTGGAAATCTTGAATTGCGTTAGCAATTGAGTGATAATCTAAGATCCATTACTGTTGCATTATGCGTATCCGGACAGTTCTGGCAGATACTAAGGTTTGGGTCATATAAGAAGTGTACCAGCGTGTTGGTTAATTAATGGACATTATTTGGCGATCTATGTCGTTGAAAAGTGAGTGCGCGCAGATTTCAATCGCCAAAATTTTCGTTTAACGGTAACGCTAGTGAACTCTTATTGAACCCAAACCCGTTTACCAAAATCTCGCTTTCCGTATTCCGCACTATAGCTGATAATCCGAGAATTCATTAAAATTACCCACAGTCATAGTGATGTGTCTCTGTCCTTCCGTTTTTTGATACTGTGCGTACCATCACTTTCCATAGATAGATTACCGGGAAATATAAATAGTTTTAGTCAAGAGAACGTTTTTTATAGTTTGTGCATACAACTGACGAACTATAAACTCAATGAACATATTTATATACATGTTCTCGTTTTCTATCTCCGGTTAACTGACGATATTTTTATTTTGTAAAGTCGTGAGTAAAACGAATTTGTGATTGTGTTATTTCTCTGCTGAGAAATCATAGCGATAAATTCTTGGACGCGTTCATACAATACTGAGAAGGCTTAAGTAGTGAGATTCTGATAAGAAAACATAAAATGATTTAGTGTTATTGCTGATTTCAAGGAAAAAAGTGGTGGTGTTCCTAGTCCGAGGATGTCTTGCCGATACGCGTGTATAAAGATTACATTCTGGGTTTATTATCGAATGAAACCGGATATAATTTTATTTAATAACCATAACAAAAATTATACATGAATTGACTTCTCTCAGTGGGCGAAGACGGATGAAGAAAATGATTTTTTCTCGTAAATCGTTCAAGAAGATGTGAACGGACTCTGATCTCATGTAATAGGTATTACATTTAAAAAAAAGATATTCGTGCTCTCTTGCACTATGGTGTATCCATAGTCTTTGATTTGTAGAGAATATTTTGTCTTCTGTCCATTTCTAGCCAAGGAGTTTATTGTTCTTTCTCATAGATTCGAATTTTCAAAAAAATAATCGATTTTAAGGTCAATTTTTCGTGATTTTGCCATAGCGTAGGTAGCTATGTGATGACCATGTGTTAGCGCAAGTCCCGCTATGAACGCTGCTAAAAGGCTGATTTTGGACCTAGGTGAATTTAAGCGTCTTTCTTCTGGTTACCCGTTTTTTTTGATTTGAGGATCTCTGGTCGACATTCACATTTTATGACGCTGTCTAACTTGCAACCGGTCTCAGCAAGTCTAATGTCCAACGATTCATTCTTCGTAAGACTTGTACAGTATTCTCCCGCAAAAATAAAAAGGGTCTCGACGACTTTCTGGATTGAAGCGTATTGCAACTTATGGTCGCAATAATATACTGATATAGCTCGCATCTAGGATAGAGCAAAAGAAATGAGTCTAAAACCAAGGTCAACTCTCAAGCTTCATCTTTAAGACTTGCAACAGTACCCTCAGAGAGATCGGAAGGGATCGAATTTCTGTCATGGAACGTCAATTAGCAACTCATGGCTCATATGTTACTGAAGGTCGCTAGAGAGCAAAACTTTTCAATAAAACACTTTGGCTTGAGATTGACCTTGACTTTGACCGGTCGTTAGAGGTCAAATATTCGTCCGCCCGACCCTCAATTCAAAAACGGGTAACCGGAAAAACGCTTTAATTTTCGTGACCAAAAAATCAGCCTTTAGCCATTCGATACGGCTTCCTAGACACTTGGATCACATAACTAACCTGTGAAATCACGAAAATTGACCTTAAAATCGATTTTTTTTTGAAAAAATTTTTCCAAAAAAAAAATCGCTTACTCTGTAAGAATGAACCATGAAAAAAAAATCTCTACAAGAGTAGCTTGAACACATTAAAACCGATTTTTTATTTTTGAACTCCTTATTTCAAATCGTTCAGATTTTAACCAACACTTGATCTACCTCTTACATTATTCTTGAAATCATACCAAAGGATGATAGTTTTTAAAAGTCCTAGCCTGATAGTACCAGGGCTAAAAAAAGTACTATGGTGTGTGTTTTTGTCGTCAACAGTAATGTAGGTTGGGGTACTTATAACGTAACAATGTGTGTATAGTTGAGTCTCGGCTTCGTGAGGTCGTCTCTGCGAGCGTCATCTAGACAAAGATGGTATAATTCGGCGGGACGACTAGATGTCGCTTAAAAGAAGCCGCTTCCGCTCTGCCTTCAACCTCCTTTACTTTACGTTAGAGCTAAAAATTTTTTTACGTCCGCCGATAAAAATATGAGATCATTGGTCGTCCAATGGTAACGAGAGTATTATGAAAAAAAATCAGGGAAAAAACTGGGTCGAGTCCGTGATGAACGAAAGGGTGTATTTACAAAAAAAGTGTGTTCAATATTATAATCACTTATTGTTGTGGAGTGATTCATCGCACATGACTTGATCTTTGTCAAAAAATGAGTCTTGAATATAACTGATTCCGGCCCAATTTTAGAATTACACTCCAACCTTCGATTTCACGTCTGTCACAAAAGACATCTCTCCAAAGTTTCAGGAGAGTAAGCAAGAGTTCTACATATTCGATATTGTTGAATTTCATTAGCATTTTACCATAGTAGTATAACCTTAGTATTGTGTATGTGACGTCAAATACTAGTCATAATTGCCGCGTAATTGTCATAAAAACCGGCGATTATCAGTATTCAGTTCAAAAATTACGCATAGGTGGATCCACGTCTTATTTTTCGAGCGGAGAACGTAGATTAAAAAGTAAGATTCACCGATGTTNTAGTCTCAAAAGTTTCGAAGCAGTTTAGTATTCTGGTAAAGTGGAGTACAAAAGTATCATTTTGCGACCGCTACCCCCTTAAGAGGGTAGTTTTAGTGAATTTTGACATTTTGGAGGCTTGGTACGGCTAAACTGATTGCGGTGGGACATTTCTTATAATAAAATATGAAAGATCTATCCTTGATCTCGCAATTTTATTTAAAACTTTAGTGCCACTCCCACCAATCATCTGGTTAACCTCGGTTAAACATGAGTCCTTTAGCTTTTTTCAATGAAACAAGGATCCTCGGGTTATTATTGGAAGACATTAAGGTTTTGTAATCGGATAGAATGTGTCCAAAACGCCCTTTTTTCAATGTTTTGATGTAAGGCTTTTTCTGTAAAGAAGCCATAAATGTCAGTTTTGGAATATAAGAAGTTCAATGTGTCTCACATATCACCTTGGTAGTAGTTTTTCGAATTTCGGCCTGATTGGCTGTAAATCCACAAAAAAGTGCGCGAAAATGACAATTTTGAAAATAAAAGTGATAGTTAGAAAATATAAATGCCACCAAAAGATTCCTTGGGTATGATTTGCTGGATACAATATCAGCAACTATGGTCTGATTTTGAACACAGACGGTGCTAGAGATCAAAACATGAAAAACTTGAATTGTTTTCTAGAACTCCCTGTGTTCATATTCGGACCATAGTTGCTAATATCGTTTCCAGCAAATCATACCCAAGAAATCTTTTGGTGCTATTTAAAGTTTTTAACTATCACTTTTATGTTCGAAATTGTCATTTTCGCGCACTTTTTTGTCGATTTACAGCCAATCAGGCCGAAATCCGAAAAACTACTACCAAGGTGATATGTGAAACACATTGAGCTTCTTATATTCCAAAACTGCCATTTATAATTTTTTTACAGAGCCTTAAATCCAAATATTGAAAAAGAGGCGTTTTTCGACACTTTTGACCCGATTACGGCCCCAGAAACAAAAATCGAAAAAAACAGCGCCAAGGCACTAAAATTCAGACACTCTCCGGGAATTTCACAAAATGTCAATTTCTTCCGATAAAAACCCTGGGATCCTTATTTCATTGAAAAAAGCAGAGGGACTCCTGTTTAACCGCGGTTAACGAAGTGGTTGGTGTCAGTGGTACTTAACAAAAGTTTTTATCAATTTTTCAATGAGAAAACAGTTTACTGAACATATATTTACTGAAGAAATATTTTTTCCTGTAAATATACACCAATGAATGCATAATCAGCACAAATAAACTGAAAATTAAAGTAACCATTACGGACAAACTCGTCTAGATAGCGATTTCTAGTTTTCACCAATTTTTTTAAAATTACTGAATTACTTAGAAAATATTATCAAATCTTATCATTGTTTTCCACAGTTCTCTCAAAGAGTCGGTGTCTAGTGTACCCATTTGAGTACACTAAGCACGCCCCGTGCTTTCTGTACCCAAATTGGTCTGAATAAATAAAATTATCTAGGCCAATTTGGTACAGAAAGCACGGGGCGTTATCAGCGTAACAATAGGAGTA
>SCLH01002188.1:51187-64173 GCA_004367855.1 Oikopleura vanhoeffeni | reverse complement strand
ACTAGTTGTCGACGTATGGGCTTAGGGAGTTTTTCTAGAAAGGCGTTAATGGTCAATTTTTCAAGACTACATTTGTCCTTGATTTCATCTAGTCCTGTTAAACGGACAACTAACAAGTAAATTTCCGTATACATTTCATTCAAAGAGGCCTTTGAATTGTATTTGTAAGTTTTGAGGCCTTCATTATAAGTAAGGCAGTCTCTTGTCACCATATTTCTAAAAATTCGCTCAAAAGTTTTCAAATCTAGTTGGTCCTCTTCTACCAACCTTAACTCTGATATCAATCTAATGCGCATTGCATTATTGTGAATTGATGACACCAATAAGCTAATTTGATCTTTGTCCGAATATGAGCTGGAACTTAGCTTTAATAAAAAAAGACTAGAACTTTTCTAGTCTAATCCATCATCCTTTTCATTCCAAATCGGAATTTTAATTCTAGTTTTCAAATTATCACCTTTAGTTTTTTCACTCATAACCTTGGATTCTCTTTTTGAAATGAATTCAGCATTTTCTGAATCTAGTTTATTTTCTAGATCATGTGAATGCTCGTCAGTATGCGAACTATCACCCTGTGAATGTTCGTCAGGTTGTGAACTATCACCCTGATTGAAAATGCGTATTTCAGCATCATCAATCTTGTTGCTTAGTTCACAACTTGAGATATTCTCAACCCCATCAGAATTTAAATTAATCTGATCAATAACAGAATTATTGTCTGTTCCGTTTGAAAAAATGGGCATTTTCCCTTTTTTTTCTCAAATTTTCAAGTATCAGTATCGGTACTACCGGCAACTGCATGCTTTTATCTTCACCTTTTAATATGGCTCTCACCGTAGTCATTGTGAAAGTGGATTCCCGTATATCCTTTTTTGATATTTTATCTCTTAAAATGGGAACAAAAAAATGCTTCAACTCTTTTTGTACAATCAGTACTAAAAAATTATCTGATTTCTCAGAGTTGTTGAAGGATTTTTTTGTTTCATTATCCTTTACTGTATCCACCTTTAATTTATTAATTTCTATAAAGGTGTTTATAAGTTTTTTTGGTGTCGCTAAATTAAGTTTAAGNAATGAAAAATATTACCAAAACAAAATTTTACAACTTTTTTTGAAAATTTCAAATTCCATTTTGAACTAAAAAAAATATCATTCCAAAAAAATCACCATATAAATTGTTTTTAATAAAAAAAAATATCATTCCGAAAAAATCACCATATAAATTGATTTTAATAAAAAAAATCACTATTTTTATTTGATTATTTACAAAAAAAAATTCACTTTTTTGAAACAAAAAGTTAATCATTTTAAGAAAAAATTAACACCATTTTTTTTCTAACCAAATAAGATTCGCAATTAAAATTGATTTTAATAAAAAAAATCACCATTTTTATTTGATTAAAAAAATTCACCAATTTGAAAATCAGGGCTTGTACTGTAAAGCTCACAAATAAAAGTTTATACTGAAAAAAAAGCAAAAGTTTTGATATCCAGGAGCTTGATGTAGTTGTATCAAAAAATGGAAAAAATCACTTTTGACACTATTTTTTGAAAATTTCAAACAAATATCTCCTAGAATCCGAAGTTTGAACTAAATACTAATTGCGGCTAGCTCAGGACTAACGTTTGAAAATCAGTAAAACCCGTCGGTTACCCCCTTAAAGCGTAATAACGTTCATATTGAGTTTTATACCTCATTGTTGGGTTACCATAGAAAAATAAAACTTATTCAGAGAAACGCCATTAGAATAATTTAAGCGATAAATTTAAAAATTTCATCTAGATCATCATTTCAAATATTAAATTATTGTCAAAATTTTCCCAATGTCTCAAAAAATAATATTTTCAAAGTTTGATTATTAAAATGAGTTTTTTGGTGTATTTCTTCAGAGGAATCACAAAAAATTTGTCTGATTTATTTTTACTGGCTTGTCGCATGAACTTTTAAATCACATTTTCGAAATATCATCGTAAACTTTGTGCCCCTTACAGCCCCTTTTTATGCATTTGGAAATTTTGAAAACAAATGAGCCAGTCAATTTATTTACGCGATAAATTTTTGAGTTCTAAAAATCAAAATAATATTTATCATAAAAAATTTTTTCAAATCCATATTTCAGTATTTTCTTTCGTGAGACACAAAATTTAAGTTTGTACGTTCTTCTAACGATGGAAAATCTGGCGGTGGTATTATTCGCATAACATTTTTTAAAGGGGCATTATTTATGACAAAGGTTATACATATTCAAATAAGCGTTGCGCTCTGATCAATAATATTGGCTCTAAAACCCTGCCAAGTGACAAAAATGTGCGTATTAATTTTTAGATAACATCAAGTATTTTTATATTCTAATAGTTTCTGAAATAAATTGAAATATCCGTAGAGTAGATTTATTTCTTCATTTTCCGAGGTTTTTTAGAGCCTTTTTGTCTCGTGAATTTATCGCTGTTATCGATTACAGCCTGAACTTTACTAGACGAGTTTAGAATACATAATACCAACGCCAAACCCACACGTTATGTTTATAATATGTATTTGTTTGTCATTTTATTTTGTACAAATATTTTTAAAATCCTAGAAATTAGAGCATTTCATATTTTAAATTTTTATTTCCATCGATTCACACACATCAAGCCTAGAAATGTATTGCGGCCAGCGGTCTCTTAAAAATAGCTTTACAACTGCGTCAACTTGCGCAAGAACAATTTGAACAACGCAGAAAAATAAATTATCTATCAAAAATAATGTCACAACGGATAGTGCACGGATATTATGAGGACATTTTCAAGGGATCCCCCCTTTTCGGCATTCAAATCCAAACGAAAATACAATCCGCAAAACGTCTTCTTAGCAAAATCACCGAAGTCAAGTCATCTAACTCCTACGCGTCCAAAAAAGATACACGATCCCTAATTCACTTATGCCATCCAGCGATTGCCAACTATTGTTTCCAATCTGATATTGATATTTTCACCCATTTTAGGATAAGATTTTTAAGCAATTGTTTTTTTTGGCTGATAATTTTGTGTATTAAAAATATAAATATCCGCCAAGTTAATCCAAAACAACCTTTTGCTAAAAAAACTTACAAAAAAAATATTTTTAGCAAAAATGTACAGATGCTTCCAGCATATAAACTCAACATGGCCACTTAAAAATTTTTGCACAAACCCATGTTCTTTTTTTGGCCTTATTTTCTCTTTTTTGTTGAAATATCTCATATTCTCGAGCGAAAATAATTCACCCTTTCGCTTTCAGTTTTTGTTAGGATCTGGTTTTTTTTCGTCAACAAATTCTTATCAAGAATTGATTGATCAAATTGTCTTTCACTTTTTATTCACATCACACTGACGCATACAGGTTGAACCGTCCGGAGTTTATGCCTTTCTGTAAACTTAGTACTTATTTAATAGTAACGCAGGTTATTACGAAAAAAAAATACGGCTACGTATCATTGGCCCAAAAAAAGAACTTCCTCCACTTCGCTCATTCATCCATCTTTTTTTCTTAATTTACCATATTCTATAAAAAAAATCTGTATTTTTATACAGTCGAGTTAGTATTAACTTTCACTTAATCATTTTAAATTAACTTAATCTTAAATAATTAAATTTAATTCTATTTTTTTTTATCCTAAATTAATTAACAAAAAATCAAAAGGTTTCCTTGATTTAAGGGTGTTCAAAAAATTTCCCAGGCTCCACTAAAGTATGTAAACTCGGAGTTAGGAATATAATCATATATTAAATCTCTAAAAATATAATGATGAAAAAGGTTCGCGTATATCGTTTATAACGCGAAACAGTTTATAATAAGAGAATAACAGACAGTTAATATAAGACAGTTTATAAGAACAGAAATAAAATCGGATGTGCATCCCTCAGTATTCATGTGGAAAAATATTTCATCACTTCAAGTACCGTGTATTTAGTCTCGGTCGTAGGTTCCCGCTTGCGCGCACCCTAACTATACAATATATTTAACTTATGTACTTGTTAATTCAGGAAATTTTGAGTTTCAGTAATTTTTTTCAAATTAAGAACGATGAACCACTGCAAATTAATCACAAGCCGGCTCCCATACCTTTCAACCGAAAGAAATTCATCACAAATTGAGAAACATGAATGTTGCCAGAAGTTAGTTATGAGAGGATATGTGGAGAGACCACGTCTTAACCATGAATACCACTGTGAGATGAATTTTACCAAAATTCAGATTTTCATATTCAGTTCGATCGAAACTCAAGTATTTGGCAATCTGAAAAAAAACCAGGAGAATTAGACTCGTCGTATGTGTAAAGCGTTCATTTTTAAATGTGTAGAAATTGTGTACAAATCATTATAAACCACAATATGCCAAAAAATGATAAATCATTTTTTAAAAATTTCACGAATTGTTCTACTGATATTGTACATAATATATACCCGGTAAATCGAACTTATCGTTCTCGATAACAAACCTAAAAATTACTCATAATTATTGATTAGCCCATAACACACTTTTGTTGATATCCAGCCCTGCATTAGCAAACGAGAGTGTTTTAAGTAGTAGGGCCGAATAATTTACAAAAGTGTGAAAGGATATGTTTAAAGCCAAGGGAAAAAAAAATGTAAAAGGATATACACCGATTAAGGGCGTTAGTAATAAGATCCATTCATGGTGGCACCTACGCACTTAAACAAAATTACCAAAATGTTTAATACTGAAAAAAAATTATTGTCGGATAATATTTTTTATATGAAAACTTGGAAATTCCATAGCTGGTATAACATCCGTTAAACGTCGTTGACTTTAAGTTCCCAGCAAAACGAGAAACACATATGATGAATATATTTTACAACCCTAGCTTCAAAAGCAAAGAGCCCTAACTCGAAAAAATTCTAGAAAAATAAAACAACCTTTCTATTAGCCAAAAAATTATTTTTCATGAAAAATTACTGTTTTAAGCTCAGCTTATATTTATTTTCTGCGTGGCGTTTTTTTAAGAACAAACATGTCTTAGACTGACTAAAATGCTATTTGCGGTTCTCCGACTCTTGCTAAGAACTAATTCCCGGAGGTTTGTTATTTTATAAGTTTTATTTGGTATTCTTTTAAATACGCCAAAAGAGGAATAAGCAACGATAAACCGATTGGATTGTTGCTCGACAATCATTGGCTGGCGGATAACAACCAATTTGATCTTTCTTCGAGAATACAGTAATTCCTCAACGATTTTGTAAAACAAGTTTTGGTCGAATTTTGTTTTCATATTTTTTGCTGTGACAAATGCGTTAAGCGTTACAAATATACAATTGAAATAAAAACGTGTGCAAACGTTGTTTTGTCCGAAAAACGGTTCACTTCAAAATTAAAATTAATCGACAAAAATGAGAAATATGTTGTTCTAATGGAATCTTAACTTGTTTGTGTTGATTACCGAGCCTCCGACATTTTCATAGAAAAATAATTGCATATTAAACTTTTAATGCTTTTAACATACATGAGATGTATAAAGTCTATTGAAAAATTATATGTTTCTCGACCAAAAAGCCATTTTTAGTGTGCAGAAAACAAGTTAAGGTTTTCGACCTCTTATATCCTTTTCTCAACGAAAATCCATACTCAAAACGTTTACTATTCTATAGCCGTGTTCAATCCCACAATGTGTCTTACTTTGTCTTGAGTATGATTATAGGCAAGAGCTTACTGATATGGACCGCTTACATTTACGTGTGTAATACACTCAGCAATACAACTAAGAAATCAGTTATACAACACTCAGTAATTCCCCCGAAAAAACACGGCACGGGCCTAATAAGAAGGAAAGAGTTAACGTCTTTGAATGGGAGTTCCGTTAAAAAAAGGATATTCGCCATCTAAAAGTTTCGAGAAAACGGAAGACAAAACCTTATTTTGTTCTCCAGTGCAGACTCTGCACACTCAATGGCTTTAAGGGGGTATGCGACTCTGATTTGACAGTTTTCTAGGTGAAATAACATGAAACTGAACTAGTTTCATTGAGAAAAACCGGGAAAATGCTAATTGGTAGATTCTATCCTTAACTTGCGAAAAAGTACATCACCAAATTATTTTGACATTACAACCAATAGGTCATGTATGTACAAGTGACATTTTCAAAATTTCAAAATCATATCTCCTCCCAGACGGTATATCCAATTGAGCTCAAATTTCCCACAATCCACGATAACGTTAGTATATAATTTTTAATTAAAGCTTTTTTCGATCCGGCGACTGAACAATTCAGAACGCCAAAATAACCACGATTTTAACAAAATGCAGAACTTCAAAAATCTATCTCCTCGAGGATATGATTTCAAAATAGCTCAAACTAGTTAAATTCAAGTATCCTAAGAAAATTTTAAGAGATGATAAAGAGCTTTTTTTGCAATTTCGAGCTAGAACTGAAATATGATTTTTTGTCATTTCCGAAAAATTTCCGAAAAAAAGTGCTTCGATTTTTCGAAAGTAATGGCCTCAAAAGAAAGCCAGGAATGATAACTGATGAGAAAGTTCGCGCTTACGTCAAGTCGAATTTTGAAGTGTTAGTGTCAATTTGAGCAACTTTATTTTTTAACTTCAATCTTTTTAAAAATACTTAGAAAAAATCAAAAAAATGCGAAAATTTCGAATTTTTTGTTTTTGATATGTGGGTTTGTAGTACACTTAATTATCACCGGTATCCAATTTCAAGCAAGTTAATGCCTCAAGCCTTTATTTAACAGAGTCGCAACCCCCTTAACCGAAACGTCAAAATAAACATACTGAAATAGATTTATAGATTCCAAAAAAATCGTCAAAAATTGCGATTGTTCAACATCATAATTTAAGCATTTGCTTATCCGGAGAACAATTGGCTCCCGGAATCAATAAATCTGGAAAATTTTCAAGATTGATAATGAACTGCAGTTAATTTACTGTTGACTGTAAAGCAAGCACACCATACGCAAAGTATGAAAACTCGCGATCAGTTGTGATGATGAAACAAAAATTCTGATCCAGACAATAGAAAACACTTTAAAAACTGCATTTCTTTTCACAGGGCAGCAGAATTTCTAGAGTAAGATTATCAGTAAAATTTTCAACCTAATTGAAAAATCGAAAAATTATCCCTTTAACTTGACTATTTTTTCTGAAAATATAGACAATTTTGAAATGATGGTAGTATTTTACTCCATTACTTAGCAGGAAACTACTTTTGCATCATTTTTAATTTTTTTTTTATTTTACCAAAATTTCTATTTTGAAAAATCGTAAGGACAGTTTCGAAGAAAAAACTTATAAAATTTAGGTTTCGATAGTAAACGCCCTCCGGAGGGTCATCAGCTGTTTATCATATATTGTTTCAATTTGGTGAAATCAAGAAAAATAGCTTTTCCGGAGCCTCTGAAAATCAGCTCAAAAAATCCGTTTTTTGCTATTTCCAAGAACGAATCATTTCGAAATTTTTCGAAACATAGTTACACGATCTGCGTGCTTTCTTGTAGTTCATAATCTATAAATAAATAATTTTTCTTCCCCAAAACTACGAAAATATCCTTTCTACAAATATGACTCTTCTTATCGCTCGTTCCTATTGGTCGATGCATCATATCCCTTGATTATGTTTTGATGTCAGATTTAGGTTAATTAATCTACCAGCTAAAGAATTGGGTAATCACAATGTAAATTTTCCAGTAGTTCCCTCAAAACCATGAAAACGGCATTTCCCACGAGAGTTACCCCCTTAATAATATATTCCGCTTGCTCATATACAGAAATTCTTCAATTGATCCATTTTCTGCTTATATCACTTGAGCAACTGTCCTGGTATCGTTATGCTAGATTTCTGCCCGTTATTTTAAAATATATTCGTCTTCAAAAACACAACTCATCCCGATCTATATTCTTAGATAGCTCTAAACTAAGCACAAATTCTTTTTCAATATAAAATAAAAAAAAAAAGTCAATCGGCCATTTATTTTATCCTTTTTCTACATTTCTTGAATTTTTAATTATAGTTTTTCTTTTAAAATTGGAAGCAAATATCGGATTTGGCACCAATTTTTGTATTTATTTCACATATATTTAGCTCAGTCTGACTATCTAAGAAAGTAATCGGATGAGTTGTTTTCAAAAGCCGATTATTTAAAAAGTTGGCGAATAATCTAGCAAAGAACACCAGGAGTCGCGTAACAAAACACAATTAAAACAGACTGAAACCCGAATATAAACCTATGAATATAAAGTAGAGGGCTAACTTTGTTGAGAAATATTTGGCAATATTCTATTTTGCACCCTGCCACCACTTCGGTGTGCAAAAAAGCATATTAATTTTGTTTGGTTTTTAGACAATGAATAAGTTTGAACCTATTAAATTTATTCCTGGTCTATTTTGCACGTAAATTTCTAGCTCAAGTTGTTTTTTTATTCCAAGAATTTTACATTAATATACAATTTTTTCAGTTAATCGACTTGGTTCACAATATGTGAACCTCCAGACTTAGTCTCTTTCAATGGCAGAAACAAATGAGATGTATTCTCAAATAAGAAATAGTCTTGAATTCGAAAACATTTCTTAGAGTATGCTTTTTGTTTTTAATCAATAAATAACACTTTATTTGGCTGACATTTCAATATAAGTCATGAAAAAAGTGGTTTCGAAGGTCTATTCTGGCCATCAGAGGCTAAAAAGATGTTTTGATGTTCAGAAGTCAGTTTTGTTGAGTATATTTACCTGTAAATCAAAAATTTGGTCAACTGTTATGTTTTTATCAAAAATATGCCCGGTTCGCCCCAACATATTCAGATACAGTAAACAACAATGAAGCAAGCTGAGATGAGCCACACATCAAAGTATTGATACCGAGCATCCTGAGTTCGATTAATATCAACTTTATGTGACACATTTAGAACTTTATTTTCAGGCGCACGATATAAACTTGCAGAATGCCAGCTGCTGACGTTATGCTATCTACTCGCAAACATCTACTCATCATGACTGAGGCCGTCGACACAGATCCGAAAATGCGATTTACTCTTTTGGCTATCAACTGACGAGCGAACCCAACAATTCCCAAAATGTCTGGACCTTTAAAACATTCGTAAATTCCGTTTATGATGCAATTCTCAGATTATTTAACAAGCAGGATTATAATTTAGAAAAGCTATCAAACTGTTAAGCTCAAACTGTAACAAATATTTTCTCACTCTTGCCAAAAGAATAACGGTCTATACATTTTGTGAAAAAATTTATAAAATCTTGCACAACAAAAAAATTTTATCACAAAATTATTTTGGTGAAGAATTTTTTTTCTTATGACCCAAGACTGACTTTTTAAGTCTAGAATTTCACTCTGCGTAAACAATCACAAAGGCATAAATAAATTTTTTTAAATCATTATTCTTGCCAATTATCTACTGTAAACTCTTGGAATAAATAAAATTTTAACACTCTTTATAAATGTTCACGAAATTTTTCGTCAGCTTTTGCAAGAATTTCAATAAAAATGCGTAGGGCAAAAAATAACATTATATTGATGGGACATTTTTCCTTAAATTGTCTTATCGAACCTCGTCAAATTTTACGGCTTTCTAATGGGCATTGTACGCTTGGGCAAGATTGGGCGGGCCTCCCTGAGCGTATTTATACCCAATTTTCAATTGGAAAGGCCTTTTGGCAGAAAAAATTTTCCGAAAAAAAAAGTTTTTTCAAAAAATTTACGATGGAAATTTTTGTATTAGTCACCCATTTTATTATGCCAAATACAATGTTGCTTTGAAGTCGATTTTACTCCTAGGCATAACTCATCTGAGTCAGATCCAGGTGAAGGCGCAGAAGAGCAATTTATCATAATACTGAAACTTTTAAATCACAAAGGCTCAAAATGACAAAACTTGAGGTTCCTGTCGTTTGTATCTATGATTTATTGAACTATATATTCGCGAATTCAACAAAATGAACGCGAAAGTCCGGTCAATTTAAGTTGGATTCTGACTCCTTTAAATTCAAACTAATCGGAATAAGTCCTGTCATAAAATATGTTTGAAAAAAGAGCACTTCACTGTAAATATCACATGAAATAGGGTCAGTCGAAATATTTGTTTCTTCAAACAAGTTGATTCAATTAGGCGTTTTAGATTAAGGGTGGCTCGTTCGGCCAGATTGGTCCATTTTTTCAGAGCATATGAAAAAAAATGTTAATTTTTTTACTTTTATAAAAGTGTTCATTCTTGGAAACGTTGACTTTCATTTTCTTAACAAAAACTCACTTATCTAGAAAAATGAAAAAACACTTTTCACTTACCATCCATTTTCCAACTAAACCCGACTACAGAAATTTATTTCAGTATCTTAATAATTTCAGCAGATTGTCGGGTCTTATGCGCTAAAAGTCTTTTCTATTTTGTGCATTGAAACAGTTCTTTGATATATGATTTTTTCTACGAACATGTCAAAAATGGCCCAAAATAGAGAAGCAAAATACTTTTTGGAGACAAACATTGACCTTCAATAAACTTTGATATTAAAAATGCCTGGACTTTAACAACAATGCGACGCCTATAAACACCCTACAATATATTGAGAATTTTTTGCAAACATAAAATTTTTTAAAACGAGCAATGCTTTACTTTGTACGCCAAGTGTTGTAATTTCATCAATAGTCGAACTGATAATCGCGCGATCACATAATAGTCAACACAATTTAATAAATACCCAAAATTTATATCTGATTCTGCCTTGAAAAATGACAAATTAAACATAATTATATTTTTCAAGACAGCAGTCAGAAACTATGACGACATGCATGCAAAAAAGTTAACAGTGGCTATCTTTTTGGCTTTATTCACCAATTTAAAAAAAACAATCAGAAAAAATTTTGGACAAAATGAGGAATTTTTTAATGCTATGATTTTATTGAAAAATTTCACGAAATCAAAATGTATAGTTCAACTCAAATCTTTCTCTAGAATAGACAAAATTTTTGTTATACAACTAATTATGGTAGTAAGTTAAATTGACTTCCAGTCCCCATCGATGCATCTCCTTAAGGGTCGCTGCTATTTACAGATTTGCTTTTTCCAATTTTTTTCTTTGACTAGAAAACATTTCACTCAAAATTTTCGAATTAAAAACATTTTCGAAAGGAAATCGCCACTTTTAAGCTTACTTCGTTTATCTTTTTTTCTTCAGATCGATCAATTAAAAACATGTTTAGATTGACCAAATGAAGTGTCGGTATTTCAGAAAGTTTAAATCATGATTTCAAGTCTCGCAGAGCAACCAGTGAGCCAATAATATGCATCTACGTAAGAGACCCACTCTTACAAAATTGTACAAGCAACTTTTCAAAAAAATCATAAAATCCAGACCAGTAATCGATTAAAAAGTTAAAGCTTCGAGAACCAAATTCAACAATTTTATTTAATTGTTCTGGAAAATAGTTTATTAGTACAGTCATTGTCTGCATATTAATAATGATAATAAGCAATAAACAATACTGATGAGAATCTATATTTATGCATTTCTAGATTATTTTCTCGTACGATTTGTAACCCCCCCTGTTATGGGAGGTAACAAGAAATGGCATGTTTTGTGGATTAAAGACTACCGTATTATTTTCAATTTATATATCATTTTCCTAAAAGCCAAACAGCGAATGCGAGACAAACCTAGATGCGTTATGGCATCTGCCGTATAAGACTTAACGTTAAAAGCATTGATCAGAAACACGTTATAGCTCACTCCAGTCTTATTAAACTGACTTTTTTCGATCATCTTTTTTTCTGCAGCAGCTTCTTCTTGTAGTTTTTCGTGCTGTCGGGTACACCTGTGAGAAATAGAACTTATTTAATCGTTATTTATTTTCCCGTATTTTTCCACCGCGTCTTGGTAACTAAAACGTTTAATGTTTTTCAGAAATTACCATTGTGTATACGTTCCCCATTGTATAAACCTTTGAACGTTTACATTTACCAAGCGTAAATTCTTCATTCTAAAATTGAACTAACCCCAAAATTGGTTATTATTCAATTTTGAACACAAAATTACTTTTTTCTTAAAATCATATTAAAAATTGACTCAAAATAAAATACCGTTAAAAGAAATTTTCCATAAGTGTTTCTAGTGAATTCTGAACGTATGAATAAATAAGCATTTTTTTTAAACTTACCTATAAAATTCAGATTCAATTTTTACCTATAGACAAGGTTTTTACCTAATAGACATAGATTTTTGGTTAAACCTCGACTTATTACCTTCTCTGAACAGTTCAGTATAGCTTTTTTCATTTTTTAAATTCAATGATTATCGATAAAATATAGTTAATTGCCACATTCTCTTTGTACGTATTAATATAGCAAGGAGATCTTCCTCATTAGTATCCATCTGAATGGTTGGTAGCTTAAAATTTGCATGCAAGTATGAATCTCTGTAAATTAATCCTCTAATACTGACTGATTCTTCTGCAACGTTAAAATTAACCGCAACTATCTNATATTATTTCTAATATTTCTGAAATAAATTGAAAATATCCCGTTAAGAGTAGATTTTATCTTCAAGCTTTTTTAGAGCCTTTTTGTCTCGTGAATTTATCGCTGGTTATCTCATACAGCCTGATTTACTAGACGAGTTTGAGAATACATTAATACCAAAAGCCATCGCCAAACCAACGTTATTTTATAATCATGTATTTGTTTGTCATTTCATTTTGTGCATAATATTTTCTAAAAAATCCTTAAAATTAGATTCATTTCATATTTTAAATTATTTTCCATATATTTCACCGTCAAGCCCTAGAAATGTATGCGGCAGCGTTCTTTAAATAGCTTTAAACCGCGTCAAATTGCGCAAAACAATTTGAAAACGCGAAAAATAAAATTATTATCAAAATTAATGTCACACGGGAAGTGTCACGATGTTATGAGGACATTTTCAAGGGGACCCTTTTCGTCATTCAAATTACCCAAAACGAAAATACAGATCCGCAAAGAACCGTCTGTCTTA
>SCLH01002188.1:26414-45085 GCA_004367855.1 Oikopleura vanhoeffeni | reverse complement strand
CTTATAGGGTCAATCCTTCTCAAAAAAAACAGAATCCGACCATGAAAAATGTTTTTGAGCCACCTGGTGGTCAGAAAATGAGCATGAAAAAACACCTTTCTAGGCTTTGTTAAGGGGGTTGTGGGTTAAATGGAACAAGCGTTGAAGAAAAATTTGTTTTATTCCAGAATTCAGCTGAGAAAAACAAATCAGAATAACCAATATATGTGTTATTTTGGTTGAGCTAGGTGGAGGAATGAGGCGAGTGGACACCCGCGTCGAAAACATGACTTTTGCAAACTACTTCACCAACACAAAAATTATATCGTATGAACTTATTTTACGTATAAAAACAAACAGAGAATAATTTTTCAACGAAATAACGTGGTAAAAATGACAATATTTTCGTAGGTTTCATACATTTTCTGTTTTATTCAATTAAAGCAAAATTGATCGAGATTTTACAATTTTTGGTGTGAATTGAGAACATATTTTTACCAGTTTTTCGATGCCACACCGGTGGGCCATCCTTCACTAGAATTAAAAAAATTTACTTGCAGTTGACAGAGAAGGTTTTAGTCTCCCGTATTTTTTTTCTCATTTATTCTTATCTGCCCGTTATCGACCCTTCCAGTCCAGCTGGAGGAGAGGGCTATTTTCCCAGCAATTCCAACATTCCCACACCCACAACCCCGCACTTCCCCCACAACTTCCAGCAATTTGCTGCGGAAAAATAAGGCCTGTTTAAAACTCAAATATCTTTTGTGAGAATTGAGTGAACGTTTATTTTTTCCCAATTGTATATTGTAGTCCGTAACCTTAAGGGTATCCTCTGCTCCTTGATTTGACATATTCTCGATAAAATATTAGCCAAAGAGGGCCTTGGAGGATATTATTCAGATTAGCCACTTTGTAGAACTAGCCTTTAATTGCGAAAAAAATATGCCAAAACTTTTTGTATGACCACACTCTTTCACACATAAGCGGCACAAGAGCCACCTAAGCCAAACGGAAAATCTATCTCCTCCCAGGTTTTATTTTGAAATATAAACCCAATTTCACATAACCTGTATAATTAGTATACAAAACTTTGTAGGTGAGCTTTTGTTGATAAGTGCTATATTTATTCTAAAATACGTAAAAAACCGGTCCAAAATACCGGTTTTTGGACTTTTTTCATCGGAAAATCTATCTCCTCCTAGATTAAATTTCAAAATTTACTCAGAATTTTTTTGCAAAAGGTAGCTCTGAAACAAACAGAAACTTTTTAGATGGGTTTTGTCGAATTTCGGCCCCAAACAAAAAAATGATGATTTTTCAAGGTCACGTGAAAAAAATCCGAAAAAAAATGTGCTTCGATTTTTTCGAAAGTAGGCTCAAAAGAAATCTGTGGAAAACACTGACAGAGAAGTTGGCTTACGTCAACCCGATATTTTGAAGTTTAGTGGTTAAAATTGACACAAACGTTATTTTTGAACATAATTTTGAGAAAAATACTTAGAAAAAATCGGAAAAACAACAAAATTTTCGAAAATTTTTTTTGTTGTCATTCGGGTTGTTTATTTGCGTTCATAACATAAACAATTGATTTGGTGCATTTTTATGACATAATAACTGCAGAAAATGTAGGAGCAGGATACCCTTAAGAAGTTAAAAATATGATTCATTTTAGAAAATATTATCACATCAACCTTTAAATGCATAAAACCTTAATTGCTGGTATTTCTTTCCATTGAAGTATACCGTCATATCCACGTATCCAAAAATCACATATGCCGATATTATTGGTCAGAAAAAAATTCTCTACATTGCAACCAAGCATATTTTATAAATTCATCTTAATTCGCCGAGAAATTATTTTTTGAAAATTCCTTTCTATAGTTAAATATAGGCAAAATGTAGATTATTTTACAAAAAAAAGTATACCTCACGAACGGTACATGCGATTTTTTTCTTCTCTTTTCATAAATCTTTCTCTATTTATCTTATTAAACTTTTGAACCGAAGGAAATTTTAATATTTTTTTTATATTTCTCGCATCACTATTTCATGCTGATTTAATGGGCGCCATTATTACATTGATTAGGCTAAAACTTGAAATTATTGAAAATGCGCAAAAATCTGAACAACTATCATATTTGAAATACTTTCATTTAGAATTACTTTTTCTTGCGATTTGATTTGCAGTAAGTGTTATTTGGACCACGGTCGCAAATTCGGTACTTTTTCAATCGCAACCTGACCATTCAGCACCTCAGGGATTCGTTTGCAATTAAGAAAAACACCAAATTATTCTTGATATTTTTTCTAGAACATTGAAATCGCTTGCTAACTGAAATGCCGAATAGTGACAGATGGTCAAAAACAAAATAACCCATTAGTTATCAATTTTACGGAGATTCAGACCAAAATAAAATTGGAAACTTTTGACCATTATTCTAGAAAATTTTCCAAAAAATATCATTTTCGGACTTGCATAAAACTGGAAAATAATTTTAGATATGGTATCATTTCAGAATACAAAAAATCAACTCGCCAAGAAAGTTACTCTAAATGAAAGTATTTTCAATATGATAGTTGTTCAGATTTTTGCGCCTTTTTCAATATTTCAATTTTTAGCCTATCAATGCTAATTAATGGCGCGCATTAAATCAGCATGAAATACGTGATTGCGAGAAATATAAAAAAAATTATTAAAATTTCTTTGGTTCAAAAGTTTAATAAGATAATAAGAAGGATTTTATGAAAAAAAGATAAAGAAAATCGCATGTACCGTTCGTGAGGTATACTTTTTTTTGTAAATAATCTACATTTTGCCTATATTAACTAATAGCAAAGAATTTTCGGCGAATTAAGATGAATTTATAAATATTTTGGTTGCAATTGTAGTGAATTTTTTTCTAACCAATAATATCGGCATTATGTGATTTTGGATACTTGGATATGACGGTATACTTCAATGGAAAGAAATACCAGCAATTAGGTTTATGCATTTAAGGTTGATGTGATAATATTTTCTAAAAATGAATCAATTTTTGACTTCTCAAGTTACGACTACAATATACAATTGAAAAATAAACGTTCACTCAATTCTCACAAAAGATATTTGAGTTTTAAAAAGGCTTATTTTTCCCCAGCAAATTGCTGGAAGCACCTACAATCCCCTAAGGGGGTCGGTGCATTTTGACAGATACGGATATGGGCTCTTGATGAAAACTTTTGGAGCAAAAAAATATTTTACTACTTCGTAAAAGTGCACCTGTTACGTAACAAGATGAACTATTAGAAAAAATTTCCAACAAGTTTTCAAAGTGTTCAACCGAAGTATTCTACATGTCATTTAAAAATCTGTATAAAATTGACGGAGGAGATCGATTTTTGAAAAATGACTGAAATAGCATATTTTTGGCGCTCAAGTCATAGAGCAAAAATTCTTTTCAAACATTTCATGACATTTTAGTTTCCTCGAAAGTGTAAAAATAAAAAATTTCACTCTATATTCACGGAGGAGATCGACTTTAAAAAATCGTCATTTTTCAACCTTTTATACCCTATAGCGCTACTCCGAAATTATGAAAATCGTTTACGATTGTCAATAATGACGAGGAATTGTCTGAGCTTTCTAAAACCGTAAAGTATGTAACTCTTGATCCTAGTTTTTCAACTATTACGTTCCAAAGTCAAAAAAGAGCTCCTGACGACAGTTAACTCTGCTGCCCTACCCCTGGGTTCGAATCCCGCAAGGACTCAATATTTTTATATTACACTCAATAAAGTTTAACTTAAAAAGTTTAATAATACGATATTTATTACAGAATTACCGATTTATACATGTAGGAGAAATTGTCGGAAATAAGAGCGATTAGATAACACAAATCGTGAGCTTTTTACAATGTAAGCATGATGTATACGTAGTAAATATAATTAGAAATTTTTCGAAAGACTTCCACTGGAGAAATAGTAAGATTTTGATGAAATTTTTATATTTTATAATGGAGCTTAATTTTGAAGAGGTCAGTTCAGCTTTTGAAAACAATTTTATGCCGTTGATTTTGTGGCATAATTATATGTGAATTTATAACAAAATCTTTCCCAATTTTTTATTTGAGTTTTATTTCTTCGCAATTGGCGTAGGTGAAGATTCGGATTCAACTTCAATTGCGGAAACTTTGGTTAAATGTAGTCCGTCGTCTTTGAGGCGCAAATTTGAAATACTAAAATATTAAATAAATAATTTTAGCGTACAAGAAGTCCACTGAAAAAATATAATTATTTTTAAAACATTTTTGAACAAATGTCAAATTTAATTTAAAATTTGAATTTAAACTTACTCAATATAAGTGAATCCTTTCTTAGCACATAAGTTTGAAATGTTGTGATTGTGTTTTGAGCGATTTTCTTAGTATCCAAATGTCGAACTTTCTGCGTAAACTTTCCAGTTGTTGCAAGAGATTTACAAGATTTTCAACTATTGAAATAATAGCGATTTTGGAGTTTGGATACGAAGTTTTTATGTCATCTACTAAAACTATTACGGACGAAAGCAATCGTTCAGACACTTTTTTTTCGTTGCACAGGTGGTTGAGTTTGAATACAATCGTGGTACTTCTAAGTGCATATAATTCCTGTTGGTCTCTTAAGGGGGTCGGTGCATTTTTACAGATTTGCACTTTTTCGATTTTTTCTCTTGATGGGAAACTTTTTGCCACTTCAGAATTTTCGTATAAAAACATTTTCGAACAAAAATTGCCACTTTTGAGCTTACGTCGTATTATCTGATTTTCTTCAGATCGATTATTTTTACTTTATAAATCGTCNGTCGTATTATCTGATTTTCTTCAAATCGATTATTTTTACTTTATAAATCGTCTTCTGAAAAAACACTCAAAAAACGCGTGTTTGCTATCAAAGGTGTCTAAATTACATTAAAATTTATTTTCTATTATTTATTAAATAGAAGTATTAAAAACGGTCCTGACCACCGTTTAAAATTTATTTAGTTGGTTTTCATACTACTTGGTTTTCAGTACGATTTGTCAAAATCGAAATTATAAAATTTTGAAAAAAGTCGGAAAAAACGAAATTCCAGCACATCGAAAGAAATAATTTTTTTTATGAGGTGAATAAAATATAATTTAAACGGTGGTCAAGACGGCTTATCAATTTGGCAAGTTTCAGTATAATAAATGTTTTTTAATTCTTGATTAAAGAGGGCTTCGATGGATAAATCCTAAACCGTAGTTTCATTTAAAACATTATAATTTATAGTATGAACAAGAGCGAAGAAACAAAACGAGGACATATTTGAATAAAATAAAAGGTGGCATTCTCAATATTTTTTGCCGGTGATTATAAAAAAATTAGTTTGGAAAATTTTGAACCAGAAATGATGAAAATTTTCAAAATATTTCCAAATAGTTTCGACCAGAAATCCCAAAAACGTGTCATATGATTTTTCAAATAGCATAGAGAAAATATGTGGTCACTTACGCAAAAAGTTAAAGTAGCCATTTTGAAGAGTTTTTTCTTTGATTTGAAACTAATGATGTAAAAAAAATTGAAGAAAAAATAAGGCATTTTGATGATGTTCGGAACATTTTTCAAAAATTTATCATAATTTGTCGAATTCGAAAAGTTAAATTCGAACTAAAAATTTTCTTGTTCGAAAATTTTCAAACTTATTTTCCTGAAATCATCAGCTGAAAATATTGAGAATGCCCACTTTAACTTTAATCAAATATGTCCTCGTTTTGTTTCCTTGAGCGTTTTTTCAAAAGACGATTTATAAAGTAAAAATCATCGATCTGAAGATATTGAGAAGAATATTTAAACCCAGTATACAGTTGTTCATCAAGAGCTCATATCCGTATCAGTCAAAATGCACCGACGCCCTTAAGGAGTACCCCACGCGAGTTATATTCGGCTCTCAGACAATGTCTTCCTTCTATTGTCTGTAACTTTCAAAGTTGAAATCCGTTGACGCTGATTTTTGTTGCAGAGTCACTTGAATTCAATCATAAAGAAAAAAAATAAAAAAAATTTTAATTTCGGAAAAAAAAATCTGAATTTCTTAGATTGATAAATCGACGTATTTTTCAGGAAACAAAACTTTGACTGCGCATACAACCATAACTATAAAGATAGCAAAATATGGAGCGCATAAAAATCATGAGCTCACAATTTTAAGAAGTGCTTTTTTCCGCGAAAAAATTTGCTTACTGTGCTCCAAATGAAATTGAACTAGCGCTCAGGTACCAAAAACAGCCATTTTAAGGACTTTATCAGTGATTGTAGGCAAATTAAAGGAAAAAAAATATAATCTGAGCGCATAACTTTTTTAACTAACAAATTTAGGTATGCTCACAAAAAATCAGAAAATATGTTAATACATCGCTAAATGAAATTGAACAGATAAAAGTCGAAAAATGACTTTTTTGACCGGTAAAAATACCGGTACGATCATACAAAAAACTTTTTGTTAATTTTTTCGAAAAATTCAGACAAATATCTCCTGGTCTCAGAACATGAAACTCTAGCAAGTTTTATTCAGCTCAGAACAAACGTTTTGAAAATCACTAAATGGCGGGGTACTCCCTTAAGAGGGTAGTCTAGTGTCTAGAAATCGCAAATAAATATAATCTTTTCTACCGCACGCATGCCCTTCTCGATTCACGCTTCAATTTTCTTTTTTCGATGCTTTTTGATTGGTCGCAAAACTCCACAGCGCCAACGGCGAAACCTCGCGTTTATTGGCTATAGAATCTGAGATATAAATATTTCAAAAATAAATTTTAAACGTAAGGTAGGCGTATAAAATGTTGTAAAACGAGTTCGTTATTTCTCACCTTAATCATGTTTTACAAATTCGACTCAATTATGTCGGCTTAAGGGGGTACTCAACGGTTTTTAATTCAGGTTAGGGACATAATAACTGCACCAAATAGCCTCAAGAAGGCAACAAATGCATTTCTGCTCTTATCATAAAAAAAAATTTCGAGATTTTTCTCAAAATTTTCGAGTTTTTTCAGATTTTTCTTAAGTATTTTTTGAGAAAAAATACATAAACCTCAATTTTAATGAAAAATTCTAAAAATAAGTAAAAGTGAGTAGCACCTTTTCACTTCAGTTTTGCAGTAGCTTCATTTGAGGTACTTTCGGTACAATCGGATGAAAATAAATTTCTAGAAACTCCAAAAATTGACTTCCGGCTGAACCAAAATGCAATTTTCTATTAATAGGAGCGATGTTTAAAAAAAAAGTTTTCCACTGAAAATTGAGAAGACATGTTTGCACGTATTATATAAAATTTTAAAAAAAATGTATCGAATCGTTTTCGAGAAAATTTCGTTTCAGTTTGGAATTTTTACATTTTCTTGATTCTAGATAAAAGGGATCAAAATTTCAACCTGACGTAAGCAGATTTTTGTTCAGTAGACTATTGCGCTTAATTTGATGTACTTACAGCTCAATACGATGAAATTTTTTTTTCTAGAAATCATGAAAATTGACTTCCGGCTGAATTAATCTGCCATTTTCTATAAATAGGAGCGATGTTTAAAAAAAAGTTTTGCACTAGAAATTGAGAAGACATGTTTCTCCTAATAATAACAAATTTAAAAAAAATTGTATCGAATCGTTTTTGAGAAAACTGAGCTACAAATTCTAAAATATCATGAAATTACAGTTTTTTTCATTATTCTAGAACAAGTCCGATCGAAATTTTCGCAAAATATTTCCGATAACTGTCAACGTAGTAGTAATGGTTATTCTTTACAAGTGTAATCAATTTCCATTAAGCCGTTTCCGAGATAAAAGACATTGAAGTCAAAATCAGTGTTCTAGAACTCTCTCCCACTTGTTGCTGTGGTGCTCAAAAACTCTGTTTTTACTTTGGTCGGAAGCAAAAGATAGATCTTCCTTTTAGGCTTTTCAGAATTTCTATAACTTGTTCTGTTTTTGTTCTGAGCTCCGATCTAAAAAGTCAGAAACCGATGAGTACCCCCTTAAAGAGATTTTTTAATCTAAGTTTTTTAAAATAATAAAAAATATCCATCATGATGCGACATAAAATCTCATTTTCTTTTACAGAATAGGGAAAAGTATTTTAATGTTACTTAGACATCGTGATAGTATGAATTTCGTGTCTATAGCGAATTTCGCTTTAATTTTTAGCTCTTTAGTGCCCCTAGGGGTGATTTAGAGCCGAATAGGTCTAAGCGGACAAAACCGGTAAATTTATTCTGTCCGCTTAGAGAGATTTTTTAATTTAATGCTTCGAAAATAACAAAAATATAAAAAAAACTGCTTATTTAAGTTTTTGGCTGTAGTTCTTTTTTTATGAGGTTCACCAGTGTCTACAGCGAAATTTGGCTTCAATTTTAAGCTCTCTAGTTGCCCTCTAGGGGTGATTTAGAGCCGATTAAGTCTAAGCGGACAAAACCGGGTAAATCTAAGCGGACAAAACCGGATTTTCAAAGTGTCCGCTTAGACACGAATCACAGTAGTATTTAAAACACGATTTTTCTCCCGGGTTGACTAGCATGGCCACCATTAATTTCGCCTTATAGAAATAATGGGTGGATTGTTCTGAAACTTCTTGGGGGTGAATAATATATGTCAAAATTGAAAAAAAAATTCAAAATTTGTTTTTTTGGAAAAATTTTTAAAAAAAAATTTTTCACTTTTTTTAAATTGGCTAAAACGTCCGCAAAAAAAAAATTTTTTGAAAATTTTTTCAGTCATAATTTTCAAAATACTTGAAAAAAATGGAAAATCAACTTTCAAAATTTTTTTTTCAAATAGCAACCAAAGCTAACCCGTCGGAGACTACTTTTATCAACAGCGAAGGTGTTTATCTGGTATCAAAAAAATATCTAACCTTTGCTCGTCTTTGCTATGATATGCGAGCCGGAAAAACCCCCTATTTTCATCGAAAATACGGATTTTTTCAAATAAATTATCATTTTTCTCAAAAAATGTCGATTTTTTGAAAAAAAATATTCACATCACAAGACGCGCAATAAAATTCGACACAAACTAGTATACTAAGAATCAATCCTAACTGGTCGATTTTGACCAAATCGATTGGTGGCCATGCTAGGTATGACCCTAGCTATGACTCATAGCGCTCATAATGACCGTTTTCAACCTAAAACTTAGGTTTTCACTTAGTTTTTGCCTCTTTTAACATTTTTGAATTCAAACTTTTCTAAATTTGTATTTGAAGAGTATTGTGAAGAAGGATTTATACGATGTGAAGGATTCAACGATGTATTCCCCCAGATTGGCTATAGTGATGGAAACACTGAATGTCAAAAATGGTGACGATGAAAAAAGATTGTC
Organism: Oikopleura vanhoeffeni; assembly: GCA_004367855.1. Taxonomy (NCBI): domain Eukaryota; kingdom Metazoa; phylum Chordata; class Appendicularia; order Copelata; family Oikopleuridae; genus Oikopleura; species Oikopleura vanhoeffeni. Next base: position 35,764 of record SCLH01002188.1, on the reverse strand, counting down.
CAAATCGAAAGCTACTTTTTTCAGAAAAACAATCAGAAAAATCATTATCTACCGAAAATGATTACCAAAATGGACCACGGCCACCTTTGAGACAACTAGTACGACCTCTAAAGTTTTCAACTACATGCGCGCCCCGTACCACCACAAACATTTCCTACTCCAGTTTTTGATTACGACAGCAGATAACAATTTGGGAATTGTTATTTCACCCAAGAATATTTCTCGGACGAAGAATTATACCGATCATTTGCGAAGTACACAAACTTTGATTTTGGCCACAGAAATCTTCCTACTTTTGAAAACAGTTTTTGAAATTTGAGATTCTACACCGCTGTGAAAACAATTAATCGCGCCACGAACTGAATTCAGTGATTGATAGTCTGATGAATAAACATGTGCTCAACGTTTGCAGACTCGATTATCAGAATTTTGACCATTGCATTTTCAGTTTTTTATCTTTAAGGATTGTATACTTATATTTTACTTGTAAATATGTTGTTATAATATGTAATAAAGGACCTCAATCAAAAAGTCACTTATGGTTATTCTCTGAGGCTAAATTATACCCTTTGAAATCAAAAATTAAAGAAAAAATTATTCAATCCAAAAATTTAGCCCAAATTTGTTAAAGCGATAGCAGCTACCGACCCCGATTTATTTAAATTCAATCACAAAAACTATTTTTTCGATTGTGAGTAATTTGTTTTTTACGATTTTTTTGCTTATTAAATTTTTGCCAAATCAATTTATGGAAAAATTGAGTTCGGTGATTGCATCCACGTTTTCCAGAATAATAAAGTAAATATGATGTGACATAATTCGGATTATAGCGACTAGTGTTGAACAAACTCAGAAATAAAGATTTTTCTTTATCGGAATTTTTCCAAGATTTCGAATTTTTTTCTTTTAAAATTTGGTCCTTAAATCAAACATTTCGCGTTTTCGAAGACTTATTTTAAAATTTGAAAACAATAAAATTTAAGAAGAAGAAAAAAAGCGCTGAAATTATCTTAAATTTTGTTTAAGCTTGCTAATACAGAAAATAGTAGTGAAGTGTGTTTATGGCAAATTATATATGCATTGGTGTGAGTGTGTGTTATGGCAAATTATATATACATATATATAATACATTATGCACCAGTTGAGGGTTAAAATTCTGAAAGAATCGAACATATGTGATATAATCAGCCTATTTCTCAGTAATTGTTAGTTTTCAAGTAGCTCTCAAAAATCTATTAATTTCGTGAATCTCAGTTAATGTCACTTTCGCAATATTTTTTCATGTTGTCTTATGCAAATACAGAAATCATTTTTACAGATTTTTATCGGAACTACCTTTTGATTTGAATCTTGCAATCATGAACCCGGAAATTTCTTTAATATTTCGCTGACACTCAAGAAATATTTTGAAAAGTTTAAAAGATTAAATTCTTAAAATTAAACGCTGCCACTCAATGTAAATATATGCAAATTCATTGCCAACTTAAACCGATTCGGATCTTATGAAATAACTTCCGTAAATTCGACGGAAAAAAAACAAAACCGGAGTGAACGAGGAGGGAAGGAAATATCGACGACAGTGTTCAAAAATAAAGAGTAAAAAACACAGCGATTTAAGACACTTTTTAACAGTATCAAACAAAATATTTTTCAAAGTGGATAACCATTCGTGATTCACGGTTTATTCTTATCAGTTTTCAAGGTAAAAATTTGACTCGGGCAGTAACTTCAGAAAAAACATCTTATTTTTCGAAAAATACGTTTTTTTCGAAAAATTTTGTACATTAAGACTGGTGTTTTTATTATGAATTTAAGTAAAATTTAGTGAACATGATTTTGAATCGATTGAATTTTTAAAAATTACAACTTTATTATTAATTATCTGTCGTTTGACCACTTGTCTCGCGAAAATCTGATTAATATATGCTTAGATTTATCCGATGGAAACTCTGTAGTATTGAAGGGGACTTTTTTCTATGACAAACTATTTTGACTCATATATTTAGTATTTTTACTGTTTCTGTTCATATAGTATACCTGCAAATGCACGTTCATTTTTTGAATTAAAACACAAGAGTTAGTTTGAAACAATGTCGTCTTAACTCGCATGAAAAGCCGAAAAGTTGCCTTTAGTTACACGTGAGATCGATCGCTAAATGTGATCAATTTTCAAAATAATTCTTGAAAGATTTTTTTATTGTTTTTTGTATCTTTCTGTAGAAACAGCCTGTAAAAATTCTTTTGGCAAAGACCTTCTTTTTATTCGTGGTATCTCTTGAGACAGTATTCATGATTAAACTTTCAAAATTTAGCTTCGATTGCTACTTTCTTGAATTCTTCGATTTCAAAGAAGAATAACTTTCGGTTACCATCATGGCGCATAGAAAACCGCTCGCAATCTAAAGTACAACTTATTCTAATTTTTGCTTTATATTTTTTTCCATTCATCGTAAAAAAACCAAAGAAAGAAGAAATTTTTATGTTTTCAGAAGCTCAATTTATAGCTCGAAGTATAAGGTGGAACGAAAAAACTTTTTTTTGCTAAATATTTCTTTAATTTTAGTTTAAATTGTAAGCCCTTAAAAAATATCATTATAACTATACAAACAATTTGGTTGTAAAAAATTGTCAGCTATTGCAAAAGCCTATTGCTTGAAAATAGAAACCGTTTTTGAAATGCCAATCATTTAATCTTGGAATTTTACTTGAAATGTTTTCAAAAAAACATAATTTCATGGTTATAGTAGGCTGACAAGACCATAGCCTGTCATCGTGATGCCAAATTGCATCGATCGATATTTGTTCTAATGGCACCTCTGGTGTTAACGGGTCAAGGGTTAATTTGCGGGTTGCTGCTTTTTGCAAAAACGGAAAAAAATGTAATAAATAATATATTTGTTCATCTTCTGGCAAGTCACTTAATAGAGTTGCCACGAAAACAGTTTTCGCCTAAAAACAAAAGAGCGAATAGTTTAAACAAAACTTAGTTGGTGTCCACCATAGTAACAGCCCCCCAGGACCTATTCGCTATAAACGTGAACAATTTTTTTTGAAAATTTCCGGAGTGATTCTTTCTCGAGTAGACAGGACCAAACTGGAAAAACCTATTAAAAAATTCGGGCCTTGTTAAAAGTTTTGAACTTAGAAATTTTATTTTCTAAGGTCAATAAAATCTGTGACCACGGCCCCATGAAATTGAATTCTGAAAGGCTGACCCGAGACATTAATTTGTCAAATCGGGCAAAAATACAAAAATAAGGGGTTGCGTGTTGCAAAACCACCATTCATAAAAAATGCGAAAATTGCCTTTTTATAATGGAAAAAGGCAAAAACACCACAATTGCAAAAGAGCCGTTTTTAGATGAATCGGCTAAATCCTCCAAGTTTTTTATAAATGTCGTTTTGGAATGGGAATCGACCAAATCCTTGGACTTTCAAAAATGCCATTGTTTGTGTTGGATGATGGCAAAATCCCCTGGGTTTTCAACATTGTCGTTTTTTTCTGAGATTCGACATCCCCTATGATTTCTAAAATGTTGTTTTTTTCTGAGGATCAACAAAATCCTCATAATTTTCAAAAAACATTGACGGGTCCTCATAAAACTTTCCATTAAAAAATGGCATTTGAAAATTCGCTATAATTTTCATCAAAAAAATTTTGACTTTTGAAATCAGCTAAAATAAGTTCACGCCATTTTGAACTTTGAAGAAACGTTTTTGCTAAAATAAGTTGTTGTCTATAGGCCTCGGCCAAATTGGTGCAATAAATTGCTCAAACTAATTCATATTTATTTGACCAAAAATCGAGAAAATGTTTTGCAGCCTCGAAAGGAGTAAAATATGGTCAACATTTTCTAAATGGCTAGTTGTTTCGAAAATGCTATAATTGAGGAATATTTGATGCAAGTTTATATCGATATTGATAATCAAAAATTTTCATGTTTTAAAAATCGGCTCTCGAAAAATGATCCTGTTCGTTTTTCAGAAAATAAAATTTTTAATTTAATTTTCTGCAAAAAGTAGGAAATTGGGTAAGTTCATAAATAAATTCTGGCAAGTCCTAACAACTTTAACATTACCCTGTTGCAAAGAAAAAATTCAAAATTATTTTATTTTTTAGCCAAAAAAAATATGTATCAAACTGTGGACCAAAAAATGTGGCCTGAAAATATGTCTAAAAAATTAGACTTTCAAGTTGCTAAAATAATTAAAGAGATAAATTTTGAAAAACCATAAGATTTTAATTCTCAAAAATGAATATCTCTTCAAACTAACGACCGAAGTCGAATTTTTTAAAAACACCCAAAAATGGGCGAGTGATTCTCTAAAGTTCTCGACCTCGGCATTGCCGTGCATTCTGGTACCAATCAAAGATGTTAACGGTTCGAATGTTAATTTGCGGGGTTGCTCATGCCGAGGGTTAAAACCGCGGGAAAATGTAATAATAATATATTTGTGATCTTGAGCAGTCACTAAAATAAGAATGCCACGAAAACAGTCGAACTGTTTCGGGCCAAAGAATAATCATGAATACCAAGTAGCGAAATTGGCCTTTAAACCAGCAACTAGGGTGTCCACATGCGTAACACGTGGCGCATAGAGAGTCACTCAAACATGGCACACTCGTGTAACTGATTGTCTGAACTTTTGCTTAATCACTTCATTGCGATTATAGAATAAATATCTTGAAACTTTTAATTAAAAAACTTTGAGAAACCTCGAAAATATTGTTTGATTATACAAGGAAACCTTTTCTTGACCCCAGAAATTGGCCAATGCGTCGTTTTTGTCCTTACTTATATATTTCCTTACTTATATGCCTTCGTGGGGTCAAGAAAAGTTTTACTTCTCTTGCCCCAAATTGGTCTGAATGAAAAATGATGTTGTGAAAACGCAACGTCATGATTATTGAGTCATAGGGCGGTTGAGGAATTGTCACTGACTGCACTAGAGCACGATGATAGGCATAACTTATGCGGCTAAGTTAGGTCAGATCCGGGATATGTATATGCGAACCGTCCACCCCTCAGTACGGGATTGCTTTGAGTTTTTGTAACGCGATGGGTATAAAAAAACAAAAATCAATAATATATCAACCTTAATAAGCGCGTTTCAAAGCCAGAAAGGTTGTTTTTTCAAACTCAAATTGACCACTTGGTGGCTCCAAATTTTTTTTTAACGTGGTCGGATCTTCTTTTTGAGAAAGTTCTAAACCTTATGCAACTGAAAGAATCGCAATGAGAGGTTTAGTTTTGCAGATTAAGTCTCCGTACTGGCCCTACTTTGCCGCCATTAGTTATGCTTATCACTGTGGCTTCGGTGAAATTCCTCAACCCACTTTTTTGACCATAATCAAGGACGTTGCATTTTCACAACATATTTTTTATTCAGACCGAATTTGGGTCAAGAGGGTACCTTTCTCGTTGACCCCAAATTGGTCTAAATTAAGAATTCAGATTCAGACCCAATTTGGAGTCAGAGAAGGTACACCTTGTCTTGACCCCATTTGGGGTCAGAGATACAGCGATCCCTAGGCAACTATCAAAAACTTTTTTTTTTTCAAGCAATAGCTCAGCCTATTAAGCTGACAATTAAAAAAATTACTGGAAGTGATATTTTTTTCAAGGGCTACATCAATAACCATTAAAAAATGTTAAGCAAAAAAAAGTTTGCCGTTCTACCTTATCGTGAGAAGGTGGATTAAAAATGGTTAATTATCGCATTAAACTTTAGACTGGCTAATAGCTTTTTCTCAAAAACATGATACTGTGGTATTCGTTAAGAAGGACAGAAAAATTTTTGTGTCGTTTTGTTCCACCGTGAAAGTGTTCGTTTGTCCATTTGAAATTTGAGTTATTGAAAATGTTTTTACATGATATCCCTTAACACCTTTTTGTTTAATCTAGGATTGTGCGGGGCTGAAAAAGCGGCCTCATGAGTGGGAGGAGGGGGTCTTAAGGAGGTTGGATGGCTCCTCAGCCCGCACATCCGTAGATTAACAAAAAGGTTTAATAGAATATGCCTTGTTAAACGGCGCAATTTTTTATGTGTCAATATGATTTTTTTCAAACAATTAATTTTTGAGATATTTTATAAACTTGCCTTTGAACCAGGTGATCTTTCATGCGGGTCATTTACAGCATATGGTCTCTAAATAATAATTTCCCTTTTGTTTCATCAGCGATCGATTTAGATTTTTAAATGTTCCTGCAATTTTCTGGTGTGAATTGCCGACAATACAAAAATCATAGTAAACCAGCATCAAGTCTTTTCGCCCCCAGATTTGCGAAAACCATTCTGCATTTGTCACATCTGCACAAATGAGTAATTCTATTCCTCCAAATTTTCCAGTTTCGGACCTATTTTTTCACAAAATCGGACTCGCCTTCTCTTGGTGAAAAATCGCAAGAAAAATGCCTTTATCGACTAGATAAACATTTAATATGGGAAAATAAAATTTCCCAACGCCACATCCCAACATTCCAGGTATTAATTAAGTGAGCTGAAATCGGCCTTTAAAAGTATGAGAATCTTATTCAAAATTGAACAGCCGAAATTAGTTCTCATTTTATTAAATGACATGGTAAAATCTAGGTAATAAACGTAATATTATGTAAAAATTAAATTTCATATTGCAGAAAAATGGATCTCTCTCNTTTAAATCACACGTTAAAAGGAGAAGTGGCTACGCATTCTAACCAAAAAGTGATAAAGGGATATACTCAAAAAAAAAATAAGAAATTATGAAATTTTAATATGTCAGAGCCATTAATATCCTATTTATCGTCGATACTACAATTCGAGGTGGAACTTTTCAAGCTCCTATTTCGCAGGAGATAACTCATGCCCAAAGAAAACGTTGCCGATTATTTCATACTAGAGAAGATGAAAGTCTTCCATTTCACTATGCCGTAAAAAATGTAGGAGATTATCCACAGTTTAAAATTAAATAGAGGTCCGGTTAATTAGACAAAATTCTGGGAATTTTGGTTTGTTAAATAACCTGAATAAAATCCATAACTGAAAACCAGCGAAACCTTGAAGTCGTGGACGGTTGCCCACGAAAGATCCAAGAACGAACCCTACACCGTCCCATCGGTTCAGCCTTGACAGCTATCGCAAATCCTAGCCAAACAAAAATGAAAAATACGTTTGTTCAACCCAACTTTGCAAAAATTAAAATTCGAAAAAATCCTCGCTTCTGATGGCCTAAACAATCTACCCCGGCCGGTAATATGCAAGTCCCAATTAAAAACGAGTGAGTAAAAATTTACAAAGTATTCTTTTGATATATTTATCATTAGAGGCAAACTGCCTCGCCGACCCTCAACTCAAAAAAAGGCAATAACCCCGACACGAAACGCTTAATTTGTCACCTGGCCCAACCAAAAATAAGCTCTCAAGTCACTCTCATACGGCTCTCCAGAACCGGCTTGGCACACCTGTACAATCTCGAAAAACTGACCCGAAAAATCATTTTCTTCAAATTTCTGAAGAACCCACAAAAAATCCTGGTTCAAAGACATAATACTCTTTGACACACCAAAGTTCGACATATCCGAAATGCTTTATTTTTGTTCAATATTGTTATTATTTCTCGAAACTGACTGAAAGTCATTGGGAAATTTCCTCATCTCTCGGCCCAAAATTATCAAACCTAATTTTCCCGAAATCACCGCCGGCTAAACACCGTAGATAGAGAGCCCCCCATATCGTGTAGAAATATGCAATCGTCCAAATTCTGTTTTCTACGCCTTCTTCATACCTCCCAACAAATTAAATTTCATCCCACCGCGACTCCCCCCACCTCTGGGCATCCCTCACTCAGCAAACTTCCAAAGAAGCCGTCCGAACAACCGTTCAAAATATTTAATCAGCCCCATGAAAACCAATATTCTTTCGAATGTGCTGAATCGTTTTTCCGACCTTTTCAAACTTTTAAAATTTTCGATAAGGCTCAGCAAATCGTAGAAAACAATTGATAAATTTAACACATGGTCAAGACAGTGCTAACGGCTCTAATTATAAACTCACACTCACGAAAATGAACATTCTCACCTGCAATTTAACCACACCTCGAACAAACGCCGCGTTTTGAGTGTTTCAAAAGAGGATTCAATCAAAGTAACAATAATCGCATCTGAAGAAAATCTGATTCAACGAAGTAAGCTCAAAAGTGCAACTTTATTCAACAAATGTTTCACCCGCCGAAAAAGTCTGAACTGGCAAAAAAAGTCCCATCAAGAGAAAAAAAATTGAAACGTCCAAATCCTGCAAATGCCCACCCGCGGCTCTAAGGAGGTGTGCATGTCTTATTTTTATGGAGACTTAGAGGCAATCCGATTGCATCAAACTGCTTCGTGGTGTCTACAAAATGTATTTCTGATCAAATCCCCAAAAATTTTTCGTGTTTTTTCTATTTTTTTCTAAGTGATAAGAATTAAGTCAAAAAATATTGTTTGTTAAGATTTGACCACTAAAACTTCAAAATATCGGCTTGACGTAGGCAAACTTTATGTTCAGTGTTGTTTCCCTGGCTTCGTTAAGCTTACTTTCCGAAAAAAACCACGGAAGCACATTTCACGTATTGAACTAAAATGACTTCTAGAATGTGATGAATGTACTCATGATCTTAGAAAGACTCTGCTCCAGAAACTGACAAGCAAATCGGCTCGTCTGACACCAGACTTCACCAATCGTCCAAGCACATAACTTCATACAAAAGATAGAAAACTCTGACTGCCGAGAAAGTAAGAATTGAAGTATAGTAAAATAAATCACCTCTTTGAAGTAAACAAATACAAGTCACATCTTTATAGATTCCCTACTCACCTCATTGATACAGTCAAAGATCGTCCAATTTCGACCTCTTTTCTGATCCTCCTTTTTTAAACTACGAACTTGAAATGACCAGAAAAGATCTTTCACAAGATGGCGGCCCTTGATGGCCCAACTCATAAATCAACCCATCTTTGGTTTTAAATTTCTACACTCAAATCCCGTAACGCAACTCTACGGATACAAAGTGCAAAAGGTTAGAAATTCATGTTCCTAAAAACCCAAACTTTTTATTTAGTAACCACACATGAACCCGAACCCAACACTTCCGTCGGGCAGAACAAGAACCAGGCGCTAGTCCTGGTGATTGTCCACCCTTCACCCAATGCATCGATTTCCCTTTAGCACACAAAGGTTGTAAGCGTCGGAACCGCCCGTTACAGTAGTGCTGAATCTCAACCGTCAAAATAAACCGCCGCACAACATTGCACTTCAAACGTCGCGACTAAAATATGAAAATAAAGAAGGACCTACGATAGTAACTTTTCTTCTATTTTGCGTTTCCTCAGAGA
>SCLH01002187.1:36907-64039 GCA_004367855.1 Oikopleura vanhoeffeni | reverse complement strand
CTGTATTCTCGTTTTAGATTGAGGGGGTAGTACAAGATAGTATAAAAACATTGATACCCATTTTTGAGTTTTAAAATTTCTTATTTCAAATCGTTTTAGTGAAAAAAATGATGGCGCCTGCAATTTGCTTCCAGTTTTAGGCAGTAACCTCTTATGGTAGTAATAAAAGCACCGTGCGTCAGTGGCTGTAACCATCGAAATATTTTTGCGAATTTCTGTTCAAGGGTCAAAAAATATGTTCAAAGTCCTTACGGTTCCACAGTACCGTACGAGCGGTTGAGATTTAAATTTAATCTATAACTGGCATAAGCATTATTTGGCTGACAATCGAATTTTTGTAGATGCTAGTTATGGATTGCTAACAGCAACATAATATTTTCAGCATTGAAAAATGTTTTCTCTTGAATGATGAGATTTTGACGTATCTAACGCGATTTGCGTTACGCCAGCTATATCGATGATTATGCCCGAGAAATTTCTTATTCCCTATTCTTTTAAAAGGCAAATGAGAGATTTAAGTTACTCGGGCATCATGATGGATATCTTCTCAACCATATTTGAGATAGAAACCTTATTTTGATGGATTGATTTCCTTCTTATGGAGATGAAAAATTAAACTTTCGATTTTTAATCAGTAGATGAATAAAACGATAAAAACATATGACGCTAAAAGCCTCGTACATGCCCAAATTGCGAAACAGCATGCCCAAACAAAATATTTTCTATAAATAGGAAGTTTTGGCCTTATGCACAACACATGGGTCGGGGGAGATTGTTTTCGTGAGGGCGGATCAAATCGTAGGTGAGTTTGAGGGTTATCTATGAGGAACAATTAAACAATTTATTTATGTTTACTTTCCGCCCTTGAGTCAAAAAAATAATATTTATGATAATAAAACAATAAAAGACGGGTACATTTGATCAAAAAGGCCACAAACGTTCTATTTATCATTAAGTTGACACTTTAAAGCAAATGAAGTGTGAAATAGCTAAACGTCACATTTTTTAATGAAAACGAAACTGTCATTATTTGGGGTTTTGACAATAGATACAGACCTTCTGATCTAATGTAATCGAAATAATAAAAATAATAAATAATATAAATGTATTTCCTAAATGTTTAGGAACACTAATGAATAAAAAATTGTGACAAAAACGCTAACATTATAAATCATTAACTTTTTGGTCACATTCTTTTATTATATAATAATTATATAATAATATTATACATGAAAAATGTGACCAAAAAGTTAATGATTTCCAATCAGAATTCAAAATAATATGAAATTTGCACGTTGACAAAGTTCAATAAAATTTGAATCAATAATATTTGAATCAATGACACGTAAATACGTTTTTCAAATTTATTGTTTTATGCTTACTTAAATTTTGATTATTTTATAAGATGTTACTGACTCGAAATTTAAACAAGGTGGCCTTAAACACTTTATTTGACCGCTACGCTGTTTTATTATTGTTCAAATCTGATGTTTTGGTCAATTTGTACGTCAAAATTTTTTCGAAAATGTACGAATATATATAACGACTATCCTGCTAAAATTGAATTTACATATCGAAAAAGCTAATCGAAAAATGTAGCCTCAATGACTGAGCGTAATTGAGCTACAATACGGATGAGGGGAATAAGATTGTGTGTGGGTTTTCCCACGCATTAATCATTGGCTCCACATAAACACGCGCTAATTCAATGGGCTCTCAACCTGCATAAAATCTGTGGGAGCTATCTAAAACAATATATTAGTATTGTATTATATACGGTATATCGCAGATTGTTCTTTCTCCTGCCTTCTCACTCCGCGTCACAACTGTGACGCCAAAAAAGACAGTGACCAATCAAATCACACGATTGTCAACTTATTTCAAGAGTCGTGTGATTTGATTGGTCACTGTCTTTTCTGGCGTCACAGTTGTGACGCGGAGTGAGAAGGCAGGAGAAAGGATAATCTTTGATATAATATACCTTATTAACCTTATTAATAAATAAAAGCATTTCAGCCGAAATATGCCCCAGATTGCAAGTTTTTAGAGCTATAAAACAGCACAAAAGTAGTCTAGCAAAATCGAATTAATATAGTTTGTACTTTTTGCGCTTTCATTGCTCACAAAACTCGTAATCAGGCGGAAATTTTTGTTGAAATTGTTTTCTTATATTAAAAGGGTCGTTAAATTACGCGTTAATATGTTTTAACAAGTTATTGCTTGATGATAACCTCAGTTATTGAGGCAGGCTAATTTTCACATTTTTTAAGAAAACAGAGATAAAATAAAAAAAATAATTGAGTTCAGTTGAGTGCCATTTAATTACCTTTACATTTTCTTATTATACAGATGTTGTTACGTACTTGGAATTTGAACAGTAAAGCTCGAGTTTGTATATTTGCGCACTTTTATAATCCAGATGGCTAGCCAAGGATATTAATTACAGGGTTAGAGATGAACCATCTTCAGTCAAATTCAGAATACTGCTAATAGAAGTTACATTATTTCTTGCATTTTTGCTATTTTCAAAAACCTCCATCTCTGGGTATCAAATTTTTTGGTTAGCTTGTAGAGAATTTGTTCTGGTCATTTTTTTTGAAAATTTTATTTTAAGGGGGTAGCGGAAGTAAAAATGTACCTTTGTACTCCAATTTATCGGAATGTACAAAACTGCTTCAAAACTTATACGAATAGCCATTTGATAGATTCATCCTTAAGGGAGTGGGTGACGATAATTGAGCTAGTTTTTACTAGTTTTCAAGTGCGGTTTCTGAGAAACCTGGATAAGGAAATAATTTTATTATGTCATTTTATTATGTAGAACAACTTTTTGTAATGATAACAGTACTATTCAGATCATAAAAAAATCAACCTACGCTCAGAAAATGACTTTTAATAGGCTTCCCAAAAAATACTAAAAAGCTATCTCCTCTTTCGTTGGATATCATTTATTTCTGTTATTTGGCAGTCTGTCTTAGTTTATGAATACGGAAATCGTGTGAAGTCTTTTTTTGAATTGCATGCTTCCAGTGGTCAAAACATTCAATTTGGGAGGCTCACTGAAAGCCAATCTCCTACATTTTTTATGAATTTTTTAAAATTATGCTGCAAAGTGTGGACAAAGGCTGGCTTAAACTTTATAGGAGCTATTTTTTTGAAATGTTGTCTTGAGGTCTCAAAAAATTGATGTCAATTTCTGATTTTTTTGAAAATTTTTGAGAAAAAAAACAATGAAAAATTGAATTTCAAATTTGTTTTGGTATTTTTTAGAGTCGAATGTGTTTATTAACCAAATTCATATGTCACAAAAAATTTAGGTCGAAATAAGTACTTTTAATTTCAAAAACCCTTAAATTCCATATTAATTTCAGACCCCCTAAAATCGATTATTTTTTGAAAAAATCTCAAAATCGAGAAAAATCTTACTGGTCAAAACACTCGGTGAAAAATTCTCTACAAAATTGGTCAATAAAAAGTCGTTCTGGGAACCTTCAAATATCGTCACCCACTCCCTTAATCTACAAAAATAATTTATCAAAATAATTTTTGGCCGATCCTGGTGACCACCATGCGGCGGGTTCTAGAACGCCTAATTAAATTTCAAATTCCTACTCCTCCTAGAGCTCGCATACGATTTCACTCAAACTCGGCATGAACCACGGAAACATTAATGCTCGTAATTAAGGGGAATTAGATTTTCAAATTTCAGACTACAGGTTGTATTTTAGATGTAGTATTTTCTAGAACTGCCAAAAACCGCCTTATTTCAAGGTTTTCGCTCTTCAAATTACTACTCCTCCAATGTTAGATTTCAGAATGCAGAACAAATTTGGGAAAAGAAGGAAAAATATGTTTTGGTTATTTAAACTCCACTGCACGAGCCGTGTTTCAGAACACAGAGACCAAAAATATTTTGGGGAAGTGTCATTTTGGCCGGCGCGGAATATTCGGAACAGACCCCCGATAGTTCCCCCTATTTTTTAATTGCAAGAATTCGGTGAGTTCTAGAAATTTCTCATCAGACCGGAAATGCATTATTGGATTTAATTTTTTTTTTTAATGCAGTTAAAAACAGTCACTGTAACAAGATAAAACTGTTGATAAACATTTATTTGCTATCCGGGGGGGGTGGGGATAATCGCCACCGAAAAAAGACGATTCCGAGCAAAACAAATTTTTTGGGCCATGTGTGGTCTGAAAGTTCTTTCAAAAAACCCTCATTTTCAGCCACTTATTTTCGTTTTGCGGCATATATAAGCCTCAATTTTTTAGTTTCTTGTAGCCAAGATCGTACTCACATAAAAATTTGCTATTTTCTGAAAAAAATTTTTTTTGAAAAATAAATGTTCGAAAAAATTTTGGCATTTTGACAAAGAATGCGTAGGCGGAACACTTTGTAAAGATGAAAATCTATTTAATTTAGTCATTTTAATTTAAAACTTAGAATTTTGACCCGCTGCGCACCCTATCTATGTCACATAGTCTATGTGTTGTGTCTGAAACACTCTCGTGCAGGTGGGGGGGGGGTAGGACATCTCGGCAGGTGGGGTAGGACATCTTGAGGTGGGTTAGGTGGTTACACTCGGACAAATGCTTTTATGACGATAAAGAGAAATTATTATATTTCTGGTATTTATTACATGATTTCTCTAAAACGCGGAAAAACAGACATGTAGCACAAACCGATTTCGTTTTGTTGCTCGACAGTGATTAGGCAGGCGCGAAAACACCAATTTTGTCTCTATCGGGATACGGTATTCTGTCACAAGGGTATCCCGGTCCCTAATTTGACATATTCTCGATGAAATATTAACCGAACAGCGCGTTAATGATATAATTCAGATTAGCCGCTTTGTAGAACCCGCTTCAACTTGCAAAAAAAATATGCAAAAACTTTTTTGTATGACCACACTCCTTTACACATAAGCGACACAAGAGCCACCTAAACCAAAACAGAAAATCTATCTCCTCCCAAGTTTTATTTTGAATTAAACCCAAATTAAAACATAAGCTGTATAATTAGTATTCAAACTTCATAGGAGCTCTTTTGTTGATAAGTGCTATATTTATTCTAGAATATGTAAAAAACCGGTCCAAAATACGGTTTTTGGACTTTTTCATCGGAAAAATCTTATCTCCTTCTAAGTTAAATTTTATTACTCAAATGTTTGCAAAAGCTCTAAACAAACAGAAGCTTAATAGGGGCTTTTTTTTGTTATATTTCGACCCCAAACAAAAAATCTTTCAAGGTCACGTGAAAAAATTTCCGAACAAAATGTGCTTCGGGAACACTTAAGAGAAAGTTGGCTTACGTCAAGCCAAAATTTTGAAGTTTTGGAGATCAAATTGCAACAAACGTTATTTTCCACTTAATTTTGAAAAAAATACTCAGAAAAAATTCTAAAATTTCAATTTTTTTTTGTTCTTATTTGGGTTGTTTTGTGCTTTCAAAACATAAACGATTGATGGTGTATTTTTAGTGCATTTTTATGACATAATAACTGCAGAAAATGTAGGGACTGGGACACCCTTAAGGGGGTAGCGGTCGTACTCTTTTTAGGGTACTTTGGGGTGTAAAAATAGCAAGACATTGCTAGGGAACACTCTGAAAGCATAAACTTATTGAAAAAAACAGAAAAAATTTCAAAAACTTCGAAATTTTGATTTTTTGAGAATTTTTCTGAGTAATTTTTTTTGGAAAACATTGTAACCCACTTTGGACCAGAAAAACTCAAAAAATCAAAAAGCTGTAAGCAGATTGTCTTTTCGGCATCACCCAAGCTTTAATTTGGTGGAACTTTTAGACTAAATCCGACGACTTTTATTTTCGAGTTTTCACTTCCGGTTTACTAAAATGCGATTCTCTAGAATTCAACAAAGCATTTTAAAATTCTGCTCCATCAAAATAACAAAACATATTTCTCCATCTTTTCCCAAATTTATACCACATTCTGAAATGTAAACTAGGAGAAAGATTTTAAATAGCGAAAACCTTGAAATTAGGCGGTTTTTCGCAGTTCTAGAAAAAATAGTTGGAAATTCAAAATCCGCTTGATCACATCACAACCATAAGTGTTTCCGTGGTTCATGCCAAGTTTAAGTGAAATCGTATGCGAGCTCTAGGAGGAGGTAGATTTTGAAATTTTGATCAGGTACTCTAGAATTCGCTGCATGGTGGCCACCAGGGTCGGCCAAAAATAATTATGATTAATTATTTTTGTGGATTAAGGATAGATCTACCAAATGGCTATTCTCAAAAGTTTCGAAGCAGTTTAGTACTCTGGTAAAGTGGAGTACAAAAGTACCATTTTGCGACCGCTACCTCTTTAACCCGTGTGAGCACAGAAAAAAAAGTTCCGAAAAAACATTTTGTCGAGCTCTGATTGGTATTTAAAAGTCAATCTGTACCCAAACTCGATTTCTGGCAACTAGTCAAAAAAAATCTCTACAACATAGCTAAAAAACATCGATACCCATTTTTGAGTTTTGAAATTCCTTATTCGCAGGACGTTTGAGAAACCGTCAGGACGTTTGAGAAACTGTCAGGACGTTTGTCAATATACTTTTTTTGATAATTTTCTCTCAAAAATTACTTCATTTTAGCTTCTTTTTAAACTATCAAAATGAGCAAATAAAACTGTGGTTTTTAATTAATGCTCTTTCAAGATTTTAGCAAAAACAAGAAAAAAATTCTTGAGCAACATTAAATTTTGAGAATAAATTGATAAATTTTGGTGAGAAATTCCGGTGAAATTTTTCCACCTTAAAAAATTTCCACCGTACGGTTTTTCTTAGTCATACAGATTTAATTTTTTTTTAAAAAACGTGAATTTTTTATGATTATTTTGAAATTGAAATTATTTTTGTCCCCATATCGCCAATTTTTTTAAGAAAAAAACTTTCAGCGATATATTGGGCCTCCTCGAGACAGGACACGATGTATAAAACCAGCTTAGTCATAAATAGGTTTATATTTCGCTTTTTGGAAACAACTCATCCGGTTGAGTTCTTCGACAGCCTGAAAACTTAGTATAAATCTGAAATGTTTTGAAAAAAGATGGTCTCAATGTGTGGTGACCACACTGTGATCATTTTGAGATATATAAGAACTTAATTAGATGAGTCGTTAGCCAAAATGTGAACGGTTAGGAGTCAACACTGTGGACACGCTATTTACTACTGATAAGCTCTTTGGTTGGGAACAATATGATTCTAGGAGGCATACGGGGACTTTTAGATCATAGAATTATTGATTTATAACCATGGCTGTAAAAGGGATCATCCCGGGCCGGATTTTCTACCCCCATCCCCGTTTTTTGCCTATATTTTTCTTGAACCTACGTAAAAAGGGGATGGAAAACCCACGCAAAAGTTATCCCTCGTTTATATGTAAACCCTGTTTATAACATAATTATCTATTGTGAACACTAAATATACCTGTTTTTTCATTACAAAAATTAATTTTATTTTAAAAACACAGTTTTATTTCCATTAAAAAAACAAAAAGTGTCAGGACTTTTGGAAAAATTGTATTATTTTGGAATTTTTGTCAGGACGTTTGAGAAACTGGCAAGACGTTTGTTGTCAGGACGTTTGAGAAGGTGGTATAATTCAATTTTTATTTTCTAATACATTTTCTAATACAACTTTTTTTCACGAACGTCCAAAAAGTTGACTTTTACAATAACAAGCCAAAGTAAAACTCGGCCAAATATTTAAAGCGTTCTGAATCGGAAGTAAAAATTTCTAGAATACGCGTCCGTTATAAAATATGGGCAAAATCTCAATAATTATTTTAAATAAAACCTATAAAATAAAATGAACGAATTGCTTGATTTTAACACTTAAAAAGATTCTAAATTGGAAAATTTTATCGAAACCCCTCTGAACACAGTAGAGAATGAAAATAAATTAGAGATAATTATCAAAGTTGATAAAAAACTTGATCGAAAAATGTGTTATTATTCAGACTTATTATCAAGACGCCTCACTCATCGGCTACTGGTCGCGCGACTCGCGCCATTTTATTGGCTGCTTTATTTTGACTATGCCCGTAGTAAAGAAACGCGCGTTCAAAACGCGCGATCAATTTCCAACCTCCCAATTGGCGGGAACACGGTTTTCATTCCACAAGGCCTGGGCCTGTTTGGCTCCAACAAATATTTTACATACTGTACAGATGGACCATTTAAAACCGTATCAACAACATGAGTTAACGGACCTCATTTGTAAAATGAGCAACTTGTTTAGCAAGAATGACCATGATATCGGCTGTTTTACCGCGACGGACAATGGATCTAGTAAAGTCAAGTTCCATATAATAGATAACAGTGAAACGTGTTATGCTATTTCTCACAGTTTTTCTGCACAGCGAGCACAGTTGGAAAAACATCTTGAAGAAAGTTGCAGGAATGATGTCATTTCGGAAGTCAAATACAGTGACAGTACCGTACAGATCTCACCTGTACTTATCGTTCCTAAAAAATAGATACCGAATTGCGGTCGATAATAGACAACTAAATAAAAATTTACAACCGACAACCTGTCCTTTGCCAAATACTAAAGATTGTCTCGAAAGTCTGGCTAAAAAGCGAATATTTAGCGCATTCGACATCACATCTGCGTTCAGTCAATCGGAATTAGATGAGGAAACAAAACATATAA
This sequence comes from Oikopleura vanhoeffeni, assembly GCA_004367855.1. Lineage (NCBI taxonomy): Eukaryota > Metazoa > Chordata > Appendicularia > Copelata > Oikopleuridae > Oikopleura > Oikopleura vanhoeffeni. The sequence continues at coordinate 55,375 of SCLH01002187.1, read as the reverse complement.
CGGGTTTTGTACTTAGGTCCGACATAACCGAAAAATTAGTACCTGGAGATCATGTGATGGTCAAATTACCTGGTTCAGGGAAACTCATTGCTCGAATTAATGGACTGTTCGAAGTGAAACGTGTATTTCCAGGTGGATCATTCGAAGCTGTGGAGGTAGGAGGAAGAAAAGTGGTAAAATTACCAGCAAATTATGCAAGACGTTACAAGCCCAATAAAGAAAATTTGGAAACAAAAATAGCAGATAGGTAGCACGGAGATATCGAAACACATCAGTCAACAGTTATCAAACAGAAACACAAGTTGAACGATAAAGATAATACAACAACTCAAAAATCCGCTCGACATCAATCTATTGTTGATTATACACCTTATCTGTAATTCAACAAGTTCTATGTGTTCTTTATTAACCGTCTTTGAGAAGGGAGATAATGTGGTGAATTATATACTATTTAACTGTATTATTACGAAAGTAATTTATATACTATTATTCACCTAATGTTTAAGTACGATTACCTTAGTCTCATCTGAAATCATCCAAGTGAGACTTAGCGCGCTATTCATTTCCGCTTTCCTCTTTAGCGCCTCCAATGTGGAATCGGGCTAGAAGAGAAACACTGACTTATTTCCTTAGTTTCATATGGATTAATCCAAATGGAACTCATGGAATCGTTTTCTTCGTGTTTGCTCCATAGCGCCACCTACTCAGCCTATATAAAGCACGATTTTAAGATACTATTTATCGCACACATTTTATACACCTTTTATTTGATAGAAACATTATACTGATTAGAGAACAATAAAGAGTTATATACGAATATATAACATCCTGTTCCAACCCCCTTGAATCAAAAACGATTCCGTATTGTACAATACAAAACCGTTTTTGATTCAAGGGGGTTGGAACAGGATATGCTATCAATGATACATATCCTTTTCCCAACCTAAGTCCATCTTATAAATGCTTGCTATCTCTATATATATAGCGCGTGTTCGAATCCCACTAATGTTGTCTTGGTGATTGTCTTGAGTATGATTATAGGCGAGGGTGCTTGATATTGGGACCGTCAAAATTGATCGGTGTGATCACTAAAGCAATCACTAAGATAACATTAGTGGGATTAGAACACGCGCTATAGAGATAGCAAGCATTTTTCAGATGGACTTAGGTTAGGAAACGGATATACAGTATGTCAGATTATAGCTCAGACTTTTGTTCCTGCAAAGAACTAATCAGTAAAATGATAATTGGCTCGCGTTCAATTATCTTATGATGATTTTGTTTTGTCTTAATTCTCATTTGCTTCTAATTGAGTGTCGTGTGCTTGCAGTAACGAAAACCTGAGCAATTATCTGACATATTGTTTGTTATAACTTATACGGTAGATTATTATTCAAAAACATAATATTTATCTTAGCTTTCGATTTATTATCATATTCATAGATTTAAGAGTTTCAAACAAGTTTCAAGTTTAACACAAATTAACGGAAGAATGATCTAGAAAATTATCTGATTTTCTAGGATCATTTCCTCGATAGTATTGTTAGACATGCAGGAATTACGTGATTTATAAACTACGATTGGGTTTTGTATTTTGTTGTATTTATTGACATGATTCCTCGCAAGACGCAAAATAGGAATGAGGCTCGAAAACAGAATTGTTCTCTAACCCCGGTTTTTGCGTAATCTTAATTAATCTCAGATTTGTTATGAAAATGTGCATAAGTACGATTTATCGAAATTATTTCTTTCTTTCACAAATGCTCTGATAGAGTTTTTGTGAATCATCTGCGAACCTACTGTAACTAATAATTTTTTTATTTTTTTTGTATTTATCAACAATTTTAGTTTTAAGTGCATGAATAAAAATGTTCGAAGGTAGACTGTATGGTTTATACATTATGGAAGAAGGAGATCTCTAGGCCCGGCGTTGCGCGTTTGATCAATGACGGCGCCAGAATAACGGCGTTGAGCATTTAAGACTTCAAAAATTAGGGTCAAACACAAACGCGCAACGTTGGGCCTAAAGATCCTTTTCTTATATGGTTTAGTTATATCCTGTTCCAAGGGAGTGAACACAAAATCCGATGAGAGATCAGTGTGGTGTAGAATAGAGATTTTAAGCGAGTGTATCGGCTAATTAGGGACGTTTATTTTCCAGTTTAGTACATTATCACGTTTTTTTTGTTCACTCCCTCTGAACAGAATATAGTTCGAGTCATACGATATCACGATTTGAAATTTCGATTTTTTCTATTGCTATCTGATACCAGTGAGTCCAAATCGACCGCTGAAGCTTAACCAACGGTAAAGTTTAACCATCGGTACCGCAAGTGATATTTTTGGGAATTAATACTTTCAAAATGCGCAAGCAGCATTTTCTGGAGTAATTAGGTCGTAATATTGTCTCCAGATAAGGTTTGGGGGTCGACCGTGGAAAAATTTGGAAAACTCTGGAAATCAGACCAAGGGGTAAGAATCATGATTCGTGCCGAGGAAACATTTTTTTGTAAGAATTTTAATTATTTCGTCAAACTTGTTTTTCGTCACAATTTATTTTTGTGTGCAACAAAGCTGCTGGAAAATACAGTCATGTTGTGTAGAAATATAATTACGCATGAGTGGACTAAATCTTTTGACGAAAACTAATTTTTGTTTTTATAAAATTTTCACTAAAAACGGAATTTTGACAACAAAATAAAAAAATTCTGACCAAAAAATGTTTCCCATTCGAGTTGCATAACTGGCTTAAGTTGTTGTCGGTTTTCGTTCATTTTAAAACTATGATAGTTATGGAAAATCGGAAAAGAACGGTTTGTACAAAATTAAAAAAAAAATTTCCCTCGGACAAAATTTTCGACAAAAAACTGGTTGTTGATTGGTCGAAAATCGACTTTCTTCAAATAAAAAACTAGGGCTACTAACGTGTTCTTAAAAGTCTTCGGATTTCAAAAGTAAAAAAAAATTCGTTTCAGTATTCCAGACGATATGACCGCTTAGAACATTGAGATTTGAAATAACGCTAGACGAAATAAAATTGCTCGCCACCCGTTAATTGACCCAGATTCGTATTAAGAAAACAAGGTGGTCGAAAAGTCCGATATCAGCCTATACTGGCTGTAATTTGAAAATTATCGGGAAATGTCCGAATCGACATTGTGTGAATAAATGTGAATTTTGACATCGTGTGTATAATTTGATAATATCTTGCGAAAGATCGGGCGCAAGCCCGCATTTTGGAGCAACAATTATACACACAATGTCAACATTCACATTTATTTGCGATGTCGATTTGGGCATTTGCACATAATTTCTACGTTATTTTTGGACACAATTTCAATTAATTTGTTGCATTGTTAAAGCAAAATTCAACGAATGTTACTACAGTAGTTACTACTGTAGTTAAATTGCAAATTTTCAATAAAATATGCAATTATAAATTAATTACACTGACTGTATCATAATATGAACACCTCAGCTCGGCCAAAAATTGTTTGGATAAGGGTACAACGTTCGGATAATTTTTGAAATTAAAAATTAATATCAAAAAATTTATGAAATTAACAATTAATATGCTCATTTCTCATGACATCGCTGATTTATTCACCTATGAAGTACATGAAATCGCGACATTGTCAAATTAATTAAAATTGTGTCACAGAAGTCACTTTGTAAACAAGAAGTAAAACCTATCGCACCAACATGCGCAGATTTTGAAAGTAAACATTCGTAAAAATATAACTTCAATTTCATTCTTCATTTTTTAGGGGTGGGTGCTTTAAGTACTCAGGGGTCGCTCAAAATCAAATATGCCCGAAAATGGGTGCTTAAACTACTCAGAGTTGCTTTAACTAATGTGTGCTTCAACTAAATTTCCGCTGTCTATCGTTAAACTGTAGTCTAGTTGATAACTACGTAGAATGTAAAAGCGAACTACAGCTTTATTTTTACTGTTTCCTACTTATAATTTATAAATCTTCAAAACTTCACCAGTCCAGCCAAAGCCAAATTTGAGTTTTTCAAAAATCGTTTCAAAATTGTACTAGTAAGAAAAGGCTTCAGGCATAAAAAAGACCGTAAAAGAAATGAAGCTTTTTTGATTAGAACGCAAAAACTTTCTTTAAATGATCAATTTGATCACAAAGCTTTCAAGCTTTTTTGACCAGAAATTGCACTAACCATGCAAACTAAAAATACTTATTTTTTGAAAATACAAACTNTCATTTTAAAAAAAGTCTCATTTGAAAAATACGCATTCTAGATCTCCAAAAAGTCTACTTTACATTTTTAAGTTTATATGATATTAATTATATCCCCTATTCACACTTTTGTTAATATCCCGGCCCCGATTAGGAAACGTAGTGTGTTTTAAGTAGTAGGGCCGGGATATTATCAAAAGTGTGAATAAGAGATATCTGTTTAATCTTGAAAATGATAATAAATCGAAACTAGTAGAAAAAATGTGGTATCATTGGAATTATAATTTATAACCGTTTTTATTAATCCTCTTGTTCAAACTCGTAAGATAATCAAACTTTATACTATATCGGGATCACCCCAAAACGCACGACTTTAGCGCGAATTACAAAAAAGTGTTAGAGTGGTGCACGAGTGCTTAGAATGACAATTGTAAAGGGCGCACTTCTGATCTCAGGCTCTGGGCCTGAATCTGTTTATTAAAACTTTTAAATCCACCAAAAAGGCAAATCAAATAGAGTGTCGACGAAAAAACGTGTTCCTACGATTCAAAGAGTTTCAGCTCGCTAATGAGTTATTTTCGAATATCATTTCATAATCTTGAAAGCCTTATCATTTAATTATCTGTCGTTTGAAACTTGTCCTGAGAACATCATACTATATTTATCGAGTTAAACTCTGTAGATAATTTTAGGGGGGAAACATTTTTTAACAAAAAACATTTATTAAACTAAACATTTTCCAACAAAACCATTTTTTAAACAAACAACACATTTGTTAAAAAAACATTTTTTAACAAAAAACATTTTAAGTACCCCACGCTGTATATTTTTTCGAAAAAAGATAGTAAAGGTTTACACACTACCTTTAACCTACGCGGCCTAAAACTCCGAATTCTCCATGGCGTTCTGTGAAAGACTTTAATATTTTCATTGCTATTTTGCATTTTTCAGCGCAACGTAAAGGTGTCAAAAATGGGGTTTTGTTCTAGATTCTCATAGCTCACTTTTTGCCGATCTTTCCTAGAAACCTAGAACGCACGTTGTCAAAACTAGAACGGGAAGGTCATATCATTAAAATGCTTCGATATGCTGATGACTGTATAGTAGTCTGCCAAAAAAGGATCCTTCGAACATATTTTCAAAAAAGTAAACCGCTGGGACAAAAATATCAACTTATGTCTAATATGAAAGAATGGTAGCAACGAGTTAAACTTTTGTCTAGCACTATTTATCTAGAAGGTGGCACTTTTAATTCCCCGACCACACTGTAAAAAGGCTCTGAAACTATTCTCACTAATTATAAAAAGCTACAATATCGAAAAAATATTTGTTAGTATATTTTCGCAATGTTACATAACGCTAAAAACTCAAGCTCTAATGATAAGAATACTTTACACGATATTGAAACCAATTTGAACCTATACTTCAAAAACACCCTTCAGATTAGTAGAGTCTAAGTGTACCGCAGTTTCTTCAGTATGGTCCGAAACCCAAACCACCTGACGTTACTTTTACATTATGCATATCTTATTCTTACGAAAAATATATCGATTTTTCATGTTCAAAAAAATGATAAAAGAAATAAAACTATTTTGCCAAATTTTTACGTCAGGCTAGCATATAAAGGTGTCAAAGTTTCAAATTTGTTCTCTTTCTGATGCCAACAGCCCTCAAAACCTAGGCTCGATTCATAATGCGTCTATACCATTTCAAGTGTTTATGTCTCAGTAACTATGTCGGGCATGACTGCCCGAAAAGTTCAGAACCAGAGCTAAAAGAACACAGAACCTTTTCAGCAGCCAAAAACATTTACATATCACATAAACAGTTGCCCAATTTACCTCGCCGGCTTTTTAAATTTGAACATGAAAATTTCAAACCGGAAGATAAGAATTAACGTTAAAAAGAAATTAAGAGACGTTTTTTCATGGAACATTTCAACTATACTGCAAAAAAGTTCAGTTCATATTCAGAACGTCGAAAAACGGAGGCATTTTTCATCAGAATACTCAGACAAACCTCAATGAACAGACCAAAACACCGCTTTTTACATTATTTGATATGTGGGCATTTTTTAAAAATTGATTTTGCCACACGAATCTAATTTTCGCACCTCTTAGGAATGCCGTTTCAAAAAACGTCGTTGTTATTTCAAGCATTTTTAGGGATTACTCGAAATCGTGCTAAATAACATCTCAAACTGGACCTCTAACATATTTTCCTGAACTGATCACTTCACAATTCTTGATAATGACACAATAAAGTCGAAACGTTGATAATATATTTATAAAAAACATTTTTTACAAAAAAATTTTTTAACAAATAAAACATTTTTTACAAAAAAACATTTTTTAACAAAGAAAACATTTTTTACAAAAGAAATCATTTTAAAAAAAAAATATTTTATACACAAAAAAGAAACATTTTTTAACAAAAGAAAAACATTTTTTTTAACAAAAAAAACATTTTTAACAAAAAACAACAAACTTTTTTAACAAAAAAAAATTTTTCACAAAAAAAACATTTTTTAGGGTATCCGGTTCCTACATTCTTTCTCAGTTATATGTCATAAAAATGCACCAAATCAATTGTTTATGTTTGAAGCATAAAACAACCAAAATGACAACAACAAATTTTTCGAAAATTTTGCGTTTTTCCGATTTTTCTAAGTATTTTTCTCAAAATTATGTTCAAATAACGTTTGTGTCAATTGACCACGAAAACTTCGAATATCGGGTGACGTGAGCAACTTTCTCTTCAGTGTTTCCCAGCTTTCTTTTAGACCTACTTTCGAAAAAAATCGAAGCACATTTTTTTCGGAAATTTTTCACGTGACCTTGAAAATTCATATTTTTTGTTTGGGGCCGAAATTCGACAAATACCCACCTACAAAAGTTTCTGTTTGTATAGAGCTAGCTTTCGCAGAAATTTGAGTAAATTTTGAAATTTAACCTAGGAGGAGATAGATTTTTCCGATGAAAAAAGTCCAAAAACCGGTATTTTGGACCGGTTTTTTACGTATTCTAGAATAAATATAGCACTTATCGACAAAAGCTCACCTACAAAGTTTGATATACTAATTATACAGGTTTTAAAATTTGGGTATTTCAAAATAAACCTGGAGGAGATAGATTTTCCGTTTGGCTTAGGTGGCTCTTGTGCCGCTTATGTGTGAAGGAGTGTGGTCAACAAACAGTTTTGATAAAATTTTTTTTGCAAGTTGAGGGCTAGTTCTACAAACTGGCTTATCTGAATAATATCCTTGAAGTCCGTGTTTCGCTAATATTAATCGAGATAATATGTCTATTAGGGACCGGGATACCCTTAACAAAAAAAACATTTTGAGTTTCACACTCATCAAAGAACACACATTTGTTTGGAAGGTGAAAATCCTCACACGAAAATATCAAAATATATCTTCGGTGCATTTTTAGTTGTTTTTGAAAAAAAATATATAATTATGCTTTTAATAAAGTACAGAATGGGGAAAACATTTTCTAACAAAATTGAAAACTCCTGCCCAGTATTCATGGTATAAACCGGTGCAAAACTTGTTTGTCAGGAAAAAATAGGGTTGGGGTGAGAAAATAGGGTTGTCTTCTTGCACCAAACCTCAGTTTTTTGTTGACAAAAGTTTTGCCATGCCCCGACTATAATTTTTATGTGTAAACTGATATCATCCTATCTTGAAAGTATTAGAACTGGGTTAAGGTAAACTCGTGTGCAGTGTACACGGTAATAGAACGACGCAAAGCTGTTTCTTGGGAAAGGCTAGGGTTAGGTTACAAAATAGGATCGTGTTCCGCAGGAACAAACGACCATATTTTTTAACAAATAACCATAGACTTTTCCGAGAAAAGTTCTGCCATGCCACGAGTGTACACTATAATCATCGTCTATATAGTCTATATTCTATATAGTCTAATATAGTCTAATCATTTATTTTTCTATGAACCAGCAAAAAAAAATTTAAGCTGCACATGGCCCGCGGTTAGCTCTCTAGCGGCTTTCGTGGACCAATGAGAGCTCAACCATTTCATACAAACACTTCAGAGTACTGCAAAAAAGCTCTAGGTCTTACGATGAACGCCGTAAACAGAGGCCGAGGATCATCAGAATCCTTAGACCGGATCTGACAGACCAAACAACCACCGCTTTTTTACACCTATTCTAAGTTGGTCTTTTTTTTTGAAAAAAATCGAACTCGCGCCACAATTCTCGCTTATTAACTCTCAGTGACTCATAAGCAGATGCACTTTCGCTAAATTCTGTTCTGAAACAATTCTTAACCATTTGCTTCACTTTTCCGTCGATGCTAGAATACAGCCCATCCTACCACAACTGGCGCAAGAGTACGTCAGCTCATTATGCGACGGCCACAAGAATACGGGGCCCGATTAAATCTATTTAGGTCATTTTTTGTAAAAAAAAATAAATTGACATTTATAGGTCACAGCAAAAAATGCCGAAAATTTTAAATGTAGAATTCTGAGCATTTTTCCTGCTCGATAAATATTTAGCCGAAACTTTTTTTTCTGAGTCCATCACATGTAAGCGTCCTTTCACATTATTAAATTAAACTGTAACAAAATTAACGCAAAACGTCTTAAAAAGTTCAAAATTTTATATCGGGAAAAATTTTTTTTTTGTTAAAAAATGTTTTGTTTGTTAAAAAATGTTTGTTTTGTTAAAAAAGTTTTTTTTGTTATTAAATGGTTTTTTTGTTATAATGTTTTTTGTTAAAAAATGTTTTGTTAAAAAATGTTTTGTTAAAAAAAATTTGTTAAAAAACTTTTTTGTTAAAAAACCCCTGCCACATTTAAGGTGCTACGTATTTTCCTTGACAAACTATTTGACTCATTTTATATTTCATGAGTTATTATAGACTACGATTCATAGTGTAGTATGAACACTTGTTGAAAATTACGATACGATTCAATCCAGTTATGCCGATCCCTGGTTCAGAATGTGATCATTAAAATCCAAATTTTAGTCTTCGATACCAGTACAGTTACGCTTTCGGATTTTCAAGCTAGAATGTATCACAAACAATAGTTTCGACTCCTACATAAAAACTGAATCTGATTTTAACTGATTTTAAGACTGATTCTAAGAATACGCGCAGGAACAGATTGGGATGAATAAATTATTTAGAATGATAGTTAATTTTTCCAGCCCTCTTAAAATTATAAGGTTTATATATTCTGATGTAGAAAGCCTTTGATTTTTGGAGCGCATAAAAAATTTTTCTTAATAATTTCGGAGTGGTCTATGAAAAATTTATCATGCATTTTGTCTAGTCAATTAAAATAGATTTTTTATTGAAATGATTTTTTTGAAATGTTTAGATTTGAAAAAATATGTTTATTTAATAACTTTTTCTGCTCTTGCAAGAAGAAACTAACTTGAAGTCTAACTCTGAACTTTGTGTTCCCGCCAGACCCCCATTCCAAAGAGCAATTAATGACCGACTATGTTTGTATCGAAATTTCTCTAAAATTTCTTAAAATCGATTCATGGGGCATTTTAGTGGCGTAGGCCGTTTTTATTTGGTAAGAGGCGCTAATTAATTAAACAACAATAATTTTAATTTATCAGTTAAAAAAGTTGAAGATTATCGGCAGAACATCCAGACAATGAACACACCAAGAGAACTAAAAACCATGTCTATTGATTTTCTATCAGAAAATAAGTTCAAAATTTTGATTCTAGCTGGGGTATATTTACTGATTACAATTACTGGAGCTATTGTAAAATGGTGGCTGCAGCTGAGACGCCATACAGAGTTTATAAAGGGCCGAACAGATTCTACAAAAGGGAAATTAGGTCTTTTGCCAGACTTCAAGGGTTTTATGACAAATGATGAATCCTTCATTGACTATCGTTTGGAGCAGGAAAAAATACACGGAGGCTTTAACGCAGAATGGACCCCACCAATTTACATAGTCTATGTTTCAGACCCAATTTTGGCAAAATTTCTCCTTAATTTGCCGTCTGATGTCGTGGAAAAGGGTGGGTTCACCAAGGAAATGTTTGCCTCCGACATTCATGGGTTTCAAGGCGGTTTGCTGATGGATGAGGGGAAAAAATGGTCTTTGAATCGAAAAGTTATTTCAAAATTGTTGCATTTAGAGATTTTGGACCAGTACATTGAACCAATGGATGTTTCAGGATAGGACTTGAATACAAAAATACGAATTTTAGTAATAGTTCATTTTAATAGTAAGATGATCAGGTAGTAGCTGATGGATACTTTACATTTGAACTAATATTACGTCAGCTTCATAGTTAGAATAATAATAAACGGTTTCGAAATTTATTTAACGACGGTATATTCTAACTCGCAGGCTTGAGGAAACATAAAATAAGAAAATTGCCAAAAGTACCAATTCAATGAGATTTTTGCGACAAAAGCGGTTTCTAACTCCCGTATCTGTGCTCTAGCATGTACAATTTTTTTAAATCGAGGATATTATATCGACATTATTTAAAAGCACCATGTCGGTTGTTGGTGACCGCTGTCAGAAGTACTGACTCAGTACTAGGTGATAATAGGGAATCAGTCTTTCGCAGATTTGAGCTTAATTTCATGAAAAATTTTAATCTTCATTTGTTCCCTGACACGATTATTTTAAGTTCTTAATTTGGGGTCAAAAACATTTTTTTTTCTACTATTTAATTTCACCTCTCTTACAGTGACATTTTTCAAGCCCGAAAGTCCCAAAAATTACAAAAAATAGTTTAAAACAATGTAGTTTTAGCCGATCAGATCAGTTTTTTGAAAAAAATGGACTCGTATTTTCTAGAACTGCGAAAAACCGCCTAATTTCAAGGTTTTCGCTCTTCAAAGTACTACTCCTCCAGGAGTCCTCCTAGGTTACATTTTAGAATGCAGAATAAATTTGGGAAAAAAAGGAGAAATATGTTTCTGTTATTTTGATGGTCTAGATTTTTGAATTTATTTGTTTAATTCCAGAAAATCGCATCTTAGTAAACGAGAAGGGAAAACTCGAAAATAAAAGTCGTCTGATTTAGTAATCAAATTAAAGCTTGGGTGATGCAAAGGAGAAAATCTGCTTACAGCTTTTTGATATTTTGAGTTTTTCTGCTCGAAAATTGGGTTTCAATGTTTTCCAAAAAAATTCTCAAAACATGAAAATTTCGAACTTTTTTTCGGAATTTTGATTTTTTTTCAATAGGTTTATTCTTCTTGAGTGTTCCCTAGCAATGTCGTGCTATTTTTACACCCCAAAGTACCGTAAAAAGAGTACGACGGCTATCCCCTTAAGGGGGTACTGGTCGCTGGAATTGATTTTTCTCGATAAAATATTAGCCAACCAGGGCGTCGGTGATATTATGGAGATTAGCCAGTTAGTAGAACTAGCCTTTAACTTGCGTGCAAGATGTGCGAAAACTTTTTTGTATGCATACACTCCCTCACACATAAGCGACACAAGAAGACCCAAGCTAAAATGGTAAAACTATCTCCTCCAAGGTTTTATGTTGCAATTGGCTGAAATTTTGACATAACTTGTATAAGTGGTAGACCAAAAATAAATTCGACCAGTTTTTCTAATTTCGCTCTAGTTTTTCTAGAATGTGTGAAAAACCACCGTTTTTTGGCAATTATTTGTCGGAAAAACTATCTCCTCCACGAAAAAATTATAACATTCATTCATTTTTTTTACTAAGCTAGCTTTTACAAATACGAACAATAAACTCGTGCACTTTTTGCGATTTCGACCTTAACCCACATACCTCAGCTCGCTGGCCATATCTGGCCAATGTGACTTGCGACGCCTCTGTTTATAAGTAACTTTTTCTGATGCACATTCTTTATTCAAAATGTATCGCATTTTTTGCAATCTCTATGCTTTTGGCCTAATATTTTCTTCCTCATCTTTTGTAGTTCTTGAGATAAAGCCATTTGTTGTGGACCTAAATGACGGGGGACTCTCTAAAAAAACTTCCAAATGAGAATTTGAACTTGCAAAAAAATAAAAATAAATTTGAGTTCTTAAGGATTCTGCCACCATGATTTATAGATTTATTTTATGTTAAAAAATGAAAAAAAAAATATTCTAATTCATGAAGATTTTTTCTTTATTGTTTGATTTCACACATAAAATTTTTAGATTTTCTCACAAAAAAAAGCTAATTTCTTGGCAAAAAATTTAAATGCTTATCATTTTTGTTAGTGCAAAATAACAACTGAAGATGTCCGATAACCTATTAATGTTAACTCGATACTATTTACTTTTGAACACCTGGTAAAATCCCGTCCGCCAACGCACGACACAAAAAGGTCGCGACGTGCCCTTCACTAAATTTTGTTGTTGATTTTTTTGTCGCACAAACTTAATATAAGGGATTTTTGCCGTTGTTATTAGACGCCGAAAAATATCGCTGCAACAAGGTCTCATACCGGCGGGCAAAATATCCAGGCGCGTAGTCTTTTTTTATAGTGTATATGTGAAACTGACATCTTCATTTACCGAGTTTCTCTCTCAACTTTAAGTTTTAGACACAGAATCATCCATTTCTACGCCATAATTCTCTCATTAAAAGAAAATTATGCGTAAAAAAACGAAAAATATATTTTCTCATTTTTTTTTCTATCAAAATACATTGACTGAAGCCTTCATGCTATATAGTTTGTATTTCGCCTAACGAATCACTTGGATAAACAATATGATTGTTTTAAAGTCAATGGCCAAATATGGCCACCGCTTAGAGGTACTGTCACTTTTTGAACTTCTGAGTATGTGGTTAAGGGGGTACTCAACGGTTTTTAATTCAGGTTAGGGACATAATAACTGCACCAAATAGCCTCAGGAAGGACCCAAAATGCATTTCTGCTCTATCATAAAAAAAATTTTGAGATTTTCTCAAAATTTCGAGTTTTTTCAGATTTTTTCTAAGTATTTTTGTTAAAAAAATACATAAACCTCAATATTTAATGAAAATTTCTAAAAAATAAGTAAAAGTGAGTAGCACCTTTTTACTTTAGTTTTGCAGTAGCTTTCAATTGAGGTACTTTCGCGTACAATCGGATGAAAATAAATTTCTAGAAAACTCCAACAAATGACTTCCGGCTGAACCAAAATGCAATTTTCTATTATTAGGAGCAATGAATTACCAGAATTGAGCAAGACATGTGTCTACGAATTATATCAAATTAAAAAAAAATCGACCGAGTCGTTTTCGAGAAAATTTTGTTTCAATTTGGAATTTTTTACATTTTCTTGATTCTAGAATATAAGGGATCGAAAATGTTCAACCTGACGTAAGCAGATTTTTTGTTCAGCTAGACTATGCGCTTTTCATTTGATGGTACTTACAGCTCAATACGATGAATTTTTTTTCTAGAATCATGAAAATTGACTTTCGGCTTGAATTAATCTGCAATTTTCTATAAATAGAGCGGATGTTTAAATAAAATTTTGCACTAGAAATTTAGAGACATGTTTCTTCTGCATGATACCAAATTTAAAAAAATTTGTACCGAGTCGTTTTGAGAAAACTGAGCTACAAATTATAAAATATCATGAAATTACGGTTTTTCATTATTCTATGAACAAGTCCGATCGAAATTTCGCAAATATTTCCGATAACTGTTCAACCTAGAAGTAATTGTTATTCTTACAAAGTGTAATCAATTTCCATTAAGCCGTTTCCGAGATGAAAGACATTGAAGTCAAAATCAGTGTTCTAGAACTCTCCTCCCACTTGGTGCTGTGGTGCTAAAAAACTCTATTTTACTTTTGTCGGGAAGCAAAAGGAAATATCTTCCTTTCAGGCTTTTCAGAATTTCTATAACTTGTTTCGTTTTGTTCTGAGCCCCATCTAAAATGTCAGAAACCGTTGAAAATTTTCGAAAAAAAAGTGCTTCGATTTTTTTTGTGAGTATGCTCAAAAAAAAGCTCTTGAAACACTGACTCAAAAGTTGGCTTACGTCAAGGTGATATTTTGAAGTTTTAGTGGTTAAATTAAAGCAAACGTTATTTTTGAACTTCATTTTGAAAAAAAATACTTAGAAAAAAATCGAAAAAAATTCGAAATTTTTTTTGATGATTTGGTCGGTTGTTCACTTGGTTATCACCCCGGGTCATTTTGGAGCATTTATATTGCCCCTAGGGCCTCATAAAACCAGCGACCAGTACCCCCTTAAGAGGGTGGAGGGGGCAACCTTTTATAGCCGTTTGGAACATAAATTTCCAAAATTTTATATTTTTTTTGAATAAAGTGACTATGAGAAAATTAATGGCCTTCACGAAAAATTCGTATCTCCTCTAGAAATTTTCTCAAAATTTGAAAATTTTCGAATTTTGAAAAACTATTTTCGGTCTAGCTCGAAAACTAGAAGAGATATGTTCCATATGATACACGGAGTTAAAACCAAAAAAAAAGGAATCGGCATAGCTGTTTTAGTATAATAGTGAATATATTTTATCAAAATGAAAAATAATAATTTTTTACTCACGGTCAACTTTTTCTAGCGCGCACGTTCATGGTCAGTGTAAGAGACACAGTGCTATTTGCAAAATTCTGTCTGAAATATTTTTTCTTAATTGTATAAGCTATCTGCTGTCGCAATCAGATTAAAATTGTATGCAAATTGAGAGAGGAGATAGGTTTTGCAAAACGCCTCGAAAATCAGTAAAATTTGCGATAGAGAGCATTCTAGGGCAAATTTCTAAAATCTGTCTAAAATTTTTAATCTGTATTTAAAATCATTTCGAATAGTGAATTATTGGTACTGGCCAATAAAAAACCAGAGAGGAGACAGCTTTTTGCGTTTTTTGAAAATTTGCTCTCTAGCTCTGACTGGTGATTTCAAAATAATTCTAAAGTTTTTTTTGAGTTCGAGTTCAAATTGTTTGAGCATCAAGATTTATTTTTTACTTTATCTTATCTNNAAAAAGGTCGCCCCCTCCACCCCCTTAAGTTTGGAGGAGCTACAAGTTAAAAACTTCAAAATGCGTTATTTAAGATTTTCTTTAATTTAGAAAGAAGAAGTAAGGCAAAAATTGATAATGAATCATATAAGTTATATGATATAACCATAGATATGAAATCACAAATAAATAGTCTAGATTGATAATCGATTCTGATTGGTTTAAATTTTGACAAATAAAAAACGGGCTCAACTATTTGCTGAAATTGTCGGCGCTTTAAAATTTGCAAGACCTCGGAAATTTCAGTTGACACCAATAATTGTTGTTAAAAACCACTATTTTGTAATTAAATATTTTGTTAGTTTACCAAACGGATATGTTAAAATCGTACAAAACATACGTTTATCAATATTTTTTCCAATCAAATATTTTATGAGTTCGAGAAACGGAATGGTTTTCGTTCTTTATAGATTACATTTTTAGCAATCGAGTTAAATTCGTTTATCATACTATAATTCTATTTGAACTAATTCAAGACCTTGTTTATTCTACAGAGAAAAAATCTGATTGGAATCTATAAAAAAAGAACTCATTCATTATATAAAATTTTTGACAATAATCGCAGTAGTTATCTTGATTGGTGTCTTATTTTCAAATGAAATCATTTCATCAAAATCTTACAACGTACGAAACCTGCAAAAAATTTACAAAAATAATCTTTAGATTTTTTTTTGAATTTTTGAAGAGTTACATTCCATGTAATTTAGTTCAAAAACTAAGGAACTTTTTAGTTATAATTCAAATAGAACTTACCTAAGTAAAATCTGTATATTTTTTCAATTATTATGACTATAAATGTTTTTAGCCTATACTTTTTTTACACTGAACTGAAAACTCCATATTTTGTATTTTTACAAATGGCCAACCGTACATTTTGTTAATGCTTCGGCCTGAAGATGCATAAGCAATCCGTAGCTAACGTATTGTAGAAAACTAATTATGCATTTCATAATGACAATAAAAATGTTTCAGTTAAATGAAAAAAAAAATATTTCTATAGAATTATTAACCACATATTGAAGAGAGGGATCTTTTGGCCCGGTGTTGCGCGTTCGCGTTTGACTCTTATGTAGAAAGCCTTTATTCGTCAGTACCGTTATTTCCACCTCCTCATTGATCAAACGCCAACGTGCAAAGAAATGCCTAGCAAACCACTTCTTCTAAATTTTTCAAAGAAACTTAAAACTATATCTATTACGGGGCCTCCTGGTCGTTTTTTACTAGATTTTTAGCCAATATTTTCATATAATTTGGTTTTTGAAAGACGATTTGAAATAAGGAATTTCAAAAATAAAAAATCGGTTTTAATGTGTTTAAGCTATCTTGTAGAGATTTTTTTTTGGTCATTTTAAGACGTAGGATTTTTTTTGTTCTCCAAATTTTTTTTAAAAAAATTGATTTTTCGGTGAATTTTTCGTGATTTTACAGGCAGTCCCCAACCCGGTTCTGGAGAAGCCGTATGAAGTGCTAGAAGGCTGATTTTTTGGCCAGTGAAAATTAAGCGTTTTTCAGTTAGCCATTTTTTTGATTGAGGGTCGGCGACCAATATTTGACCTCTAATGACCGGTCAAAGTTCAAGGTCAATCTCAAGTTCATCGTATAGACTTGAAAGTACACCCAAAAGAATCGGAAGGGTCGACTTTCTGATGAACGTATAAGCAATTATGGGTCAATAATTTACTGAAAGGTCGCTAAAGAGGAAAAACTATAAAGCAAAAAGTTTTTGCTCTCTAGCGACCTTTCAGCACATTATTCCATCAGTTGCCCTAATACGTTCATCAGAAAGTCGACCCTCCGATACTTTGAAGGACTCAAGTCTTAAACGATGAACTTGAGGTTGACCTTGGGATGTTGCCATTTTTTGCCCTCTACCACTTTCAGTACATTATTGACGACATAGTTGCTTATACGTTTTAGCGAAAGGTTGACCCTTACGATTCTTTTGGGGTTTACTCTTCAAGTATAATACGAGGGAACTTAGAGATTGACCTTGAACTTTGACCGGTCAATTAGAGGTCAAATATTGAGTCCGCCGACCCTCATCAAAAAATGGCTGAACGAAAAACGTTTAATTTACTAGGCAAAAAATCAGCTTCTAGCACTTCAATACGGCTTCTCCAGAACCGGGTTGGGGAACTAGCCTGTAAAATCACGAAAAAATTGCACCGAAAAAAAACATTTTTTTTAAAAAAAATTTAAAGAACAAAAAATCCTACGTCTTAAAATGACCAATAAAAAATTCTCTACAAGATAGCCTAAACACATTAAAACCGATTTTTTATTTTTGAAATTCCTTATTTTAAATCGTCAAAACAACTTGTCCGATCTCATTCTTAGATAGCTCAAATTGAACACAAATATCTTGTAAATAATAAAATAAAAAAATTGGTCTATCGGAACAATTTATTTTATATTTTTATCTGAGATTACTGTAATTGTTTAATTATTAGTTTTTCTCAGATAAATTATAAGCAATAGTCGGATTCGGACCAATTTTTTCATATTATTATTTACAAGATATTTGTGCTCAGTTTGAGCTATCTAAGAATGTAATCGGATAAGTTGTTCCAAAAGCCGAATTATATAAAAATGTTGGCTAAAAATCTAGTAAAAAACGACTTAGAGGCCCCGTAATATATATGTTTTTATATTGTCAAATATAAATTATCCTAGAAAACCTGCTCAAATGCAACTTAATTTTATTTTAAATCAATAAATGTGTATCAAATCAGTTTAAAATTTAGCTTTTTTCTACAAGAAATAACACAGCAATATTTTTTAAGTGCAATAAACTTGGAGTGTCTCTCCAGTAGTCGTGGAAAAATTGTTCTATAAAACGGTTGTTTAATTTTTGAATTCTAAGTTCCAATAGTTTGTACAATTTTTTTGAAAACAACTATTATTTCTAATCAAATATTTTATGAGTTCGAAAACCGGAAATATTTTAAATCTATAATACAAAATATTCTAGAGTTCGTTTTATATACAATTTATAGTCTATAAATTATAGCGTTTCGTTTCTTGTAACCATCCGTTTCTTAAAAATATTCGTTTCTTGAGCTCATAAAATATTTGATTAGAAAAAATAGTTAAAAAAAATGAAGAACTAATTTCCACAGGTGAGATCGGTAGATATTAAATCGGCTGTCCGATGAGCTTAATGTTATTTTACGGATGATTTTAATGCCATAAATTGAAGAATAAATTTTAACATACGCAATTATGCTAATTTTATGATATATCATCTATCAGGAAAGAAAAATCAGCGCTTTTTTATACATACATTATGATACAAACAGTATGTCACTTAC
>SCLH01002187.1:14522-35439 GCA_004367855.1 Oikopleura vanhoeffeni | reverse complement strand
TACTTTTTCATTTTTCCATAAATATCGTAGAATTCCAATGCTGAAAAACCTGTAACACCCTAGGGGGGTGAGAAAACCACGCGTCATTTTGAAAACGAGTCATCCGATTAGGTTTTTAGATAGCTCAAACTGTGCACAAATATCTAGTTAATATTTCATAATAAAAATTGGTCCAAATCAGACCATTGTTTCTATTCTTTTCTCAGGCATTTGTTTCTATTTTTTAACAAAAAATAGTAAATAAATAATTTCAGTTATCTTAAAAAATAAATAAAATAATCGGTCCTATTAAAAACAATTTTTTAATGTTCATATTGCTTAGATAATTGTGCTCAGTTTAAGCTATCTAAGAAATAAATTGGATGACTCGTTTTGAAATGAAGCGTCGTTTTCTCACCCCCCCCGTGTTTTTGAGGGACCAAATCTGTCAGAGAGGGCAATAAAGGGATATCCTTTTTTCAGTTACGATTAGGGAAGACTACATTTCGATACATCGCTGTTGATTTGCCTAGAAGTCCTCTTTATAGTAAGCAAAAACATATTTCATCACAAGATAATTATCGGCAGACCAATGAAAACGTGGGAGTCAAAATGTAGTGTCTTTTCCAATCGCTACTAAAAAAAAGGACATACTGTATGTATAAAAAAACTTCCTGATTTTTTTTCATGTCACAAACTTTTTATACGTGAAATTGTATTTCCGATTGATTCTCGCTGGTTTTGTCACTGATAAATGTAGAAAAGTCAGAAAAAATCTTAATTACAAAAATATAGCCAATTAACTATCTTACTTTTTTTACATTGACTATACAGCAAGTAACGTTTTTGAGAACGATCAATTTTGGCAACAACCTACGTCTTTTCCAGTTTAAACCAATCAAAACGGTGGAAGTCAAAATTATGCAAATTGGAAAAATGGTAACAAAAACGTAAACGTTTTTTGTAAGCCAATCAGCGTCAATTAAATGCACCGTAGGTTGATTTAATATGCATTTTTTAGTTTACACCGAAATAAGATTGCTCTTCAGAAGTTTTTCGAGGGTATTTTATATTTGAAAATATATTTAAGCTTTATCAGTTTTGTTGACTAGTGCAATTTTTTATCAAAAATTGCATATGAAAATTGTTCCATATATCAAACCGAAATCTCCAATACCGAAGTTACTCAAATTTTGATTCACCTAAGTTAGGTGACCTAACTTAAATAGTTAAATTTTCTACTATTTCGTTGTTTTGTTAAATGTGCGTTCTCACTCCCAACCAGTGTTCTAAAACGGGATAAACTTTCGATCCCCTCGAAACCCTACCAGGGATGTGGGATTTCGATCCCGACTCGGGATCCCGATCCCATTTCAGAACACTGCTCTCAACTATGTGAGTTAAATTCAGACCGGGTTATTAACCGTCTTAACGATGCACACTATAATTTACGAATCTTCATCTCAATGACGATGTTGTGTCTATCATTTTTTGTTCCACTTAGACCCAGGCCGTTAAATTAATTTTTATTCCGAGCTCGGAAGTCCATAGTACCAGTTGTCAACTATTTCGACATTTGGGTAAATAAATTACCGTATTTTCAAGAAAGACTCGAATGTAATAAGTACAAGTCAAATGGACTCAGTTATGATCAAGATATAATATCTTAGATATTTTAAACATAAATGCAGTATAACTTCTCGATAACTTATAAATAAATATACAGTAGTACACATATAGTATGTCTCGCGTTCGATTGTTTTGTGATGATTTTTGTTCTGACGATTTGAAATAAGAAATTTCAAAACTCAAAATGGGTATCGATGTTTTTAACCTATCTTGTAAGAGAATTTTATTATGCGGTCATTTTAAGACGTAGGATTTTTTTTTTTTGTTATAAATTTTTCAAAAAAAAATTGATTTTCAGGTCAATTTTTCGTGATCTTTACAGGTAAAGTACCCCAACGTTCTAGCAGAAGCTCCGTATGACCAGTTGCCTAGAAGGCCTGATTTTTTGCTAAGTTGGAAAATTAAAGCGGTTTTTCAGCACGCAGTTTTTCTTAGATAGAGGTCGGCGACCAAATATTTGACCTCTAATGCACCGGTCAAAGTTCAAGGTCAATCTCAAGTTCACTCGTATATACTTGAATAGACCCTCAAAAGAATCGAAAGGGTCAGACTTTCGCATAAACGTAATCGAACTATGCCGTCAATGGAATGTACTGAAGATGAGTCGCTAGAGAGCAAAAACTGGTCAACACCATAAGGTCACCTCAAGTTCAATGCGTGTATAGACTGAAAGTACCCCCAAAAGAATCGAAAGGGTCGACTTTCTAATGAACGTATTAGGAAACTAATGGGTCAATAATGTACTGAAAGGTCGTAGAGAGCAAAAACTAAAAGAGCACAAAAGTTTTTGCTCTCTAGCGACCTTTCAGTCATTAATTGACCCATAGTTGCTAATACGTTCAAGAAATGTCACACCTTCCGATTCTTTTAGGGTATTACAAGTCTATACGAGAACTTGAGGTGACCTTGGGTGTTGAACCAGTTTGCTCTCTACGACCTTCAGTACATTATTGACCCAATGATCTATACGTTCATTAGAAAGTCGACACCCTTCCGATTCTTTTGGGGTACTACAAGTATATACGATGAACTGAGAATGACCTTGAAACTTTGACCGGTCATTAGAAGTCAAATATTGGTCCGCCGACCCTAATTTAAAAAAACGGGTAGCCGAAAACCGCTTAATTTCCAACTGGCCCAAAAAATCAGCCTTCTAGCACTCATACGGCTTCGTTGAAACGGATACATTTACCTGTAAATCACGAAAAATTGACCTTAAAATCGATTTTTTTTTGAAAATTTTTCATAAAAAAAAAATCTGACTCTTAAATGACCCAGAAAAAAATTCTCTACAAGATAGGTTTAAACCATCGATACCCATTTTTGAATTTGAAATTTCTTATTTCAAATCTTCTCTGTCACACTTCTAATTTGTCG
Source organism: Oikopleura vanhoeffeni (assembly GCA_004367855.1). Classification (NCBI taxonomy): domain Eukaryota; kingdom Metazoa; phylum Chordata; class Appendicularia; order Copelata; family Oikopleuridae; genus Oikopleura; species Oikopleura vanhoeffeni. Next base: position 32,454 of record SCLH01002187.1, on the reverse strand, counting down.
TATGATACGTCATGACGCGTCAATTTATCACTAATTGTGATATGATACAATTCAACCTACCTCTCCTCCCAGAATTTTCATTTTTTATTGTTTCATGTCAGGACCTGACAGTCAGGCTTCAGAACAGCAATACAAACAATTCATTAGAGCCTGTTTGCCAAATTTTTGCTTTTGACAGAAAAAAATGCTTAAAACCGGAACAAAATTTGTAATGAAAACTGAACGAAAGAAAAAATTGTCCGTCAAAAACAAAATTTCCTGAAACCGGCTCTAATGGATTTTTTGTACTGCTCCTCTCGAGCCTGACATAAAAATAGAAGAAATTGATAAAAATAGCTTTTTAGTGTTTTTCGAGGAAGCTTATTCAAGGTTTCTGTGTGAGCGTAGGTTGGACTTTATCAAATTACAATAAAAGGCATCAAAAATGCTCCAAATTCATTCAGGGTGATAACAAAGTTTACTACCAACCAAAACACCAAAAAAAAAATTCGAAAATTTTTGAGCATACTTAAAAAAAAAAATCAAAGCACGTTTTTTCGGATTTTTATTCATGTGACCTTGAAAAATTCATATTTCGGATTCAAGACTGAAAAGCTCACCTTCATCTCTTGAAAATGTTCTGAAGATCACTGAGTAAAAATTTAAGGATTTTTCCTAATCTATCCCCAAAGGAGATAGATTTTAAAGTGTATGATTGTCAAAAAACGTCGGTTATTTGCGTTTCTAGAATTTTCAGTCGCCGAATCAAAAAAAGCTTACCTTTAAAGATTGGCATACTACCATTACGTGTTCTGTGAAAATTTGAGCTAAATTGGATATATCCCTTTATCACCTTTTGGTTAGAATGCGTAGCCACAACGTTAAAATCACACGTTAAAAGGAGTAGTGGCTACGCATTCTAACCAAAAGGTGATAAAGGGATATATGGTCTGGGAGGAGATAGATTTTGCAGTTTTGAAAATGTCATCTTGTAAGGATACTGTAACTATAGTTGTGATGGTCAAAACAATTTGTGATATGATTTTTCGTCAGATTAAAGATAGATCCACAAATCATTTATTTTTGTTTTTCTCATAAGCTTTCAGTTGTCAGTATATTTCGCCAAGAAAATGCCAAATTAGAGTCTCACACCCCCTTAAGGGAGTGGGTGTCGTTGGGAGTGGGTCCGGAGAAGCCTAACAAATAATGCATAATTGCTTTTGTTTTTAAATCTTGCTTTCGGCGGCCAAAAAACGAAAACAAAAATTATTGATTTATTTATGATTTAAATTGAAAGTGCGCTAATTTGTTTTCTTTTGACGCTACCGAGTTAACAATTGCACCAAAATCCTTAAAAGTGTTTGTATTTACGGAAAAAATTATTTTGAAGCATTTTTTCTGGTTTCTAAATTTTGTCAAAAATTTAGGCTCAAAATGAAAAGTTGACGTGGCCTTCAAGAGACGCCAAATAAAAATTTCAAAAAAAACTCTCTGATGGATTGTCAAACAAGTNTTAAGGGGGTACAGTTCGGTTCACAGAATTTTCTTAAAATTTGGGACCTAACTAATTCGGGTTAAAAATTTCCACCACAAATTTATCACAAGTAAGCTTATTAATTTAATCGTTTCTAAGATATCTTAAGATTTCGGACAAAATTGGGGGGGTTATCTAAATTCAAAATGTCGATGATTTCAAACGCATTCATGTTTTTAAAAGTGTAGTAAATGGTTTGTGGTTTCACTTAGCGCCATCTTACCGCACAACTTACCGTACAACTTTTTGGCTGGAAATAATAGGGTCGTCTTCACTTATACGTATCCGGATTTTCTATTGAACTCTAAAAATTGACTTCAGCGTCGAAATATTGACATTTATTAGCCACAATCGATTTTAACATCAGATATACGGTATACCATATCCGGAAATGATATTTTGTTTGTTCAATTGATCAAACAAAGAAAGTTTTTTTGTGCAAGCAAATTGGCATGTCCAAACCCTTTAACGCATAGTATTGCTTTCCAGAAGAATATATTTACCCAAAAATGAAAATTTTAGGTTGTAAAATTATTATTATTTTTCTTCGACAACGTTTTTAAGTTAAGTTGAACTAATGTCGAAATTGTGACCGAGTAAATAATTCTTAATTTCAGCAAATTAATAATCGAAAGAATGTATTGATAGGATGTAAAATGCATGTAAAGCAATCAAATCGTATTAAGATTTGATTAATTAAAACAATTAATTTTCGCTGCTATAATCGATTTAATGTGACCAATAAAATTTATGAGTTGAACACATAAGTTTTAGTTATTATCAAAAAATGGTTTCACGGCAGAGTCTACCGACGGTGACAGTGAGCAATTATCGTTGATAAAATCTTAAAAAAATTTGTTTTCGAAAAATTATAAAAAAAACTATGACTCATAGCCTATGAGTCATAGGTTTTTTCTATAATTTCTCGAAAAGAAATATTTTATATATAGGCCATGAGATATACGTGTGTGCATAATGTTATATACAAGTCACCAATTATGTATCCTTACTTCACTTTTTTCGTGTTTAAGCAAATAGAATGAAATTAATACTGAATTTTACTACTAATCTTAAAATAAAAGTTAAAAAAAATTTCGAAAAAAGTAGAGCCTTAACTTTATTTTATAAGTTTAATCTGGCAACCATCTTATCAAAATTTCCAGGTGTTTTAATTGTTTTAAACGGAAACTTTTTCATCTCAGTTTTCTCTAACGTTATCGGGAATATGAGTTTTTGTTTCAGAAAATATATTCTTCAGCGAAGCCATTCTCAAACATCTCGTTTATATATATGAGGCCGTGGCGGTAGAAGAAATCACTAGACTCATAAGCCTTTGGGTGAGCGAGGACTGGCTTTGTTTCTATTAAATCGTTTTGTAATAGAATTTTCCGATTAAGCTTATCTTTATTAAAAGTCTTCCTTCGCGATTATTCGGAAGAAGTGAACGTATTTCTTGACAAGTGCACCTATTTGACCAAATACATAAAAATATTATTTTTTGCATTAAAAAAGAGCAAAAAACAAGTCTATGAAATTTGGAGCCAATGAAGTAACCACAATACAAATTAAGGCATGTAAAATATTTTATTTATTTAAAGAAAAATATATGAATGAATTAATGCAAAATTCATCGCGGAATATCTTCTATGACACACTCTTGCTTAGAATGCGTAGTCACGTCGATTTTTTTATGTAATTCTTCTATTGTTCTCCTATTTGGCTACGCAATTCCTACAGCAAAGTGTCGATAAGGGATATTCCCTATATATCTAGCTGTCCTACAAATAGATTTTTGGGTTAAAATTCGACCATTCTTGGGTTTTATTTCTAAACATATACAGTATGTACTTTTTTACTTGCCGAAGTGAAAATTCTCATTAAGGTTATCACGCCAATTATAAAATGGTAAACTAGGTGAATTATTTTGAAGAGCCAAGCTATAGCTGATGTCAAGGGTTTGGAAATAAAAACCACTAGTTACCATTTTATTGGCCCGTTAAATTACCTGAATGACAATTTTCACTTCGCAAGCTAAAAAAAGTACATACTGTAAGACAAATTTTACGGCGTGTACTTTGATATTATTATGATTTTTTCAATTTTTGTAATATAAAAATTGTGTTAATCGTTACTTTAGTTTCGCGTTAATCAAATGACGTTGAACACAAGAAAACTAATGCAATTCCGCATTGATTCTTATTAATTAAGGCTTAAAAATTGCTTGATGTTTATTTTAAGGTTCTATAACTTATAGGTTTATGTTATAGTCTAAACTTATAGAGCTAAGACTATAAGTTCTAGGCGACAACATCATTGGTTTCAACATTTGTTGTCGGGATATTTATTACGGAAGAGTCCGGCACCTTAGCAAATCGGAAATTCGGAACGATTCCGATCTCATCTTTATAAATTTTCTCCGAACTCGATCATGAACACATTTTTACCGAATTCAATTCCGCTACCGAAATTTTGCAACATGGAAACTCTTTTTAAAGAGTGAATATAAAGTAAAAAAACGCGAAAGTTAGTGTTTTAATCAGAAACATTTTTGACCAAAAATTCTCATCATTTTCAAAATGGCTTGTAAATTTTAACTAATTTGAAAATTCCGAAATCCGAACTCAAAAGTTCCAAAAATAGGAGCATACTGAATTTTCAAAAGGTTTACATAATAGTATAATACTATTAGCTATTTTACTAATTATCCAGCTAAGCCTAAGCGATAACAAGCATAACAATATTAGTGACTAATTTTTTTTCTCATACAAATACTTTTTCTGGTAGAAAAATCAATGTTTGTTATCGACAAATACCTGTATCAGAGTCTAGGCTTGAAAAAATGCTTTTCCCGTTATCACATTTGTTGATTATGAGAGTTTCTATTTAAAAGCAATTCTACTACACAACGATTTTGGCCACTAAACAAAATGAATATCGACAAAAATATCAAAGGAATAAAAGTCTGGAAAAAGGCGAAACTCATATATATAATTTAATATAATTTAAATAACCATGAGAATGTCTATATTTTTTGTAAAATATGAAATTGTTTAATTTCAACATATTTTTTGATTATCAGTGACCAAAAAGTGAACTTTTTTGTCAACCATTCTTACTATTTTCAAGATCAAAATATAAATTTGATGGATTGAGATTAATCAATTTTTTTAGAACAATTGCTTGAGGTGAAAAAAGTACAAAATATTTTGTACAAAATATTTTCCAGATAATTTTCGAATCTCAGCAGAATAATTGTGTCTCGCTTAATACTCGGTCTACTGAACTTTACTCACATGTCATAGTTATTTTTTGTCAACCATTCTTACTATTTTCAAGATCAAAATATTAATTTGATGGATTGAGATTAATCGATTTCTTTAAAACAATTGCTTGAGGTGAAAGAAGTACAAAATATTTTGTACAAAATATTTTCCGGATAATTTTCGAATCTCAGCGGAATAATTGTGTCTTGGCTAATACTCGGTCTACTGGTAATAAAAGTTATCAATTTAATCGTAAATTAAAGTATTTCTTCCGTTCGACAATATTTTTATCATGTATGGTTCAGAACAACAAAACTCCTTACGTAGTGTCATGAATTTTTCTAGAAGAATAAGTTTTTCTGAATAACTTAACACCCAACTGCGCACAATGTCCCATCAATTGCCTGCGCATTTGTGATTTGAAACACAGTTCGCAAATATAATTGGTTTTTTATAAATATTGTTTAAATTGTTGTTAATTTGAGAATACATGACCATTATTTTAAGAGTATGAAAGTTGAAATTATTCTGAAAGGCTCAAAACGGATTTCGAAGATAATTTCTTGTAGAATCAAAAATAAATTGTCTTTATTCAGTCAAAAAAAAATATTTCAGAAATACACATAACAGCAAATTTGATACAATACTAATCAGGGGAAAAGTTCTTTTTGTGAGGTTTTCGATTGAACCCGACCTTTTGAACAGAAAATAACTTTCTCCAAGATTGGGGTTGTAGAATATATGTTTCAGGAAAATGAGATGAATCTCATGATATGTGTTTTTGGCCAATGAAATAAACTTTACTGGGAAATTCATCCAAATATTGCTTGTCTAGTCTGCCGAATATCGTTTGAAATCATTAACGATTTAACATCATTTTGATTCAATTTTAAGATATTTTTCAAGTTTTCCAACCTAGGATAAGCTTATTTAATAAAAGGAATTTTATGGTCTTTTACGATATTATTATAAACAAATAGTATATAAACAACCCCATATAATTTTGATATGTGTGTTTCAAAACACGACAGTGCAGGTGGGTGATAAATTGAACTTGAAAACGTTCTGTAATGACATCAGAGTGATGTAACCGATACTGACACCATCTCTTGCTATTTTACGAGTTTGTTCTGTTATTTCATAATGGAAATACACATTTTCAGAGAATATCGACGAAACTTTTATATAATAATTGTTATGAATTTTTGACGGTCAAAACGTAGAAGCATTTTTGAAGTATTTAACGTATCCTTTTTTTAGTAGCAGGTAGCTAATCCTTCCAAGATATAAGGTTAGCGTTAACACGAGGGCTCAGCACACCTAGGGTATCAAACGTCAAAAAATTTTGCAAAAAAATGGTCATATCGAGTTTTTTTCTGACCTCGGACACCCTAAGCACACCATTCACATTTTTTCACATATATCATCATATAAATCAATCATATAAATCTGTTAATGGATTAGTTTTTCACAATTGAGATGAGCCTTTTCCCACACGTTTTGATAGTGATTTAAGTTTTTGTATATCAAACCTCAGCCATGACCTTTGTCAAACAACTCTCAGCGACGGATAACTTTCAGGTAAGATAAGATAAAAATCGAGTGACATAACGTTTAAACGTGTTTTAAGAATACGTTGAAAATAATCGAAAAATGCACACGAATGACATTGGAGATTATTTGCAAGTGTCTCTTGGGAGAGTTTGACAATGAAACGCAAATTTCGACCAACTGGGATCACATCTATGAGTCAATCGAAACCTTAGCAAAAGTTATGATTTGGAGATTGAAAAATTATTTACAATTGAAAGTGATGCAACTTGTACCTTTTGGAGAAAGATTTTTTGGACAATGGATTGAAATTTTAGTTAAAGGTGAATACATTGTGTGACACTATTTGTGTTCAATATCCCCCTTTCACACTATGCCAAAGATTTGGGCCCTAATACTAGATTACCAACTACGTTTACTAAATAGGGCCCAAATCTTTGGCAAAGTGTGAAAGGGGGATATGATTTCTCTTAAATTAAGCGGGTATAGGTCGGAAGTTTCATAAGTTTCAGAGCCATTAAAAATGCATCAAATTGATTCGGGTGGTTAATATTCTTGTTTTTTTATTTAATATTTGTTCAAAACTATGTTGAAAATCAACGTTTCAAAATACCGGCTTGAAGTTAGCCAATTTTCACGGAAATTTCGAAAATGTTTTCAAAAATTTTTCACGACCTTGAGAAAAGCAAAATTCAAATTTCGTTTTTTTTCAAATCAAGTTAAAGAGCGCCCTCAGTCCAAATTAACAAGGCACCAATGGCAAACTATCGTATTATTTGAATATTTACAAGCCTGCCATTTCCCCCAACAAACAGTATGGGGAAGTTATTTTTGCAGTAGAATTTTTGTTCAATGGCCCATTAATAATGGATCAATAGCGATCATTTTAGCTTAGATAATTTTATAACTGCTCATGAACTGTTTTACGCTTACAAATTTGGACACGCCAATTAAGTTAAAAGCAGAAAACAGTTGTTTGGATAAGCTTGGTGAACCAATTGGTTAAGGCAGATAACAATCCCACGTAGAGTATACGTTAGCTGTTTAGGTCCCTACTAGGGACTCCCTAGCTTTCGAAATATGTGACTGAATTGTTTTTTCACGAGCTAAAAACGTTTCAAAGTGCCAAATATTAACTATGAACAGTCAACAACCTTCTTAATTTCCCCTTTTCACATTATGAAGAATATTTTGGCCGTACTACTGGATAACACACTACGTTTACTACGCAGTGCCCAAATATTCCGCATAATGTGAAAGGGGGATATGGATAACCGATCCTCAGAGTACAAATGTAGCTAAAAAAGGGATCCCTAGGCTCTCTGTTGCGCGTTCGCGTTTGAGCCCTATTTTCAACGACAACATTTCCAACGCCGTTATCGGTCAAACGCGACCACGTAAGAAAGGGCCCAGGGATTCTCTAAGAGAATTTATCTACTTTCATAGAGTTTTGGATTCTTGAATTTTTAGTACAAGATCCAATTATCAAGCGGGCCAATTAAACGTCGATGAAAATGTTTTACAAAAGTTGATTTAAAGGCCACATTATAAACGGCGTGATAATCACGTCGCGTCACGGCGCGCTTATACACCGAATGGTCTTATTTGTAGTTTATCTTTATTTGTTGGAAATTATAGCTAATAAGATGTGTAAATAAAAGCTGCTTGATTATTACACAATAATAAAAACGTTAATGTATTTTTGCCGATAAAGTGGCTATTTATTTCTTGAGGTGGTTTGTACAGAACACCAAAAACGAGTGAGTAATAAATCTCGGATAAAGTGATATTTCCGTTTTGAGTCACGGATAAGAAGCGCGGCCGCTAAAAGGCGCGCTTTTAAAAACTTTTGGATTAGTAAGTTTTAGGGGATTATCAATACAAAGATACTGAAAAATCTCTACAAATTAAGATGTTGAGTGTAAAAAGGGTTATAAGGAGGCCATAACGGAATTTCCTTAGGTATTTCCGGCCATCGTCATCATTGTTAGTTTCAAGGTCGATTTAGAATCTGCCTTGTGAATCACAATTTGTTGTGAAAATTAGTCTAAGAAAATGAAATTTTTCTTTATCTGTGTTGTTTTTGCAATGTACCAAAAATTTATAAAATTTTATCCCTTTTTTCTTTTTTTGTGAACCCTAGATTTTAAATCTGTGAAGTTTTAAAACTTACTTTAATCTTTTCTCAAAAAATCTGAAAGATGCTAACGCGAAACGTAGTTTAATAAAAAGATGAGATTTCGTGAAAATATAGGAAATTGTCTGAATTTCAGTGACTTGCAGCGTTTTTTTTCGATTTTTGCCTCAGAAGCCAGGAATTGCTTCGGAAGTGACGAAAAGAGCCTTTTACGACGTTTTGATACAAGGCGTTTCAGTGAAATGATATAAATGTCATTTTCGGAATATAAGAAGCTTACTGGGTGTAAGATATCGTATCAGGAGTGGTTTTCCGAATTTTGGCCTGATTGGCTGTAAATCGACAAAAAAAGTGTGCAAAATCCACAATTTTGAACATAAAAGTGATAGTTATAAAATATAAATGCCCCCAGAAGATTCCTTGTGTATGATTTGCTGAAAACGATGTGAGCAACTATGGTCTTATTTTGAAGACAGAAGATTTTAGAAAAATTTTGAAGTTTTTCATAAATATTATGTTTTGATCGCTAGCAGCGTTTGTGTTAAAAATCAGACCATACCCAAGGAACCTTTTGTTGGCATTTGTATTTTATAACTATCACTTTTATGTTCAAAATTCTAGACCCAATTAGTTTCTTATATGCCAAAAATGACATTAATATCATTCACACTAGAAAAACCTTGTATCAAAACGTCGAAAAACGCCCTTTTTGTCACATTCGAAGCAATCGCTGGCGTCTGGGGCAAAAATCTAAAAAAAACTTGTTTCTTCGAAAAAAGCCGAGAAACTCATGTTTAACCGCGGTTCAAATAAAATCAGCAGATCAAGGATAGATTTTTCATATGTATTTATCAGAAATTTTTAACCGCTACCGATTATGTGCATTTCAAGGGGTTAGGGACTGTATCAATTTAGCCGAATTGAGCCTCGAAAATGTCAAAATTTACAACCACCACCCCTTGAATGCAAAACTAATCCTATTCTTTTTAGAACGAAAAGCTCTTAGTGTACGAAATGAATACATCGATAACCGTATCAAAACCGCAGCTGAAAAAATCGAAAATCAAGATGACTCGCCCGATTTGGCCACATTACTGGTCAGGAGTAAAAATGAAGCAGGAAAACCAATGTTTTCGGCTCGAGAAATCAGATGTCAGTTGTACACTTTTATTTTTGCTGGGCATGAAACCACGGCGGGAACTGTTCAATGGATTTTATACTATTTGGGAGAAAACCCAGATTGGGCTGACAAAATTTGCAAAGAATTTGAAAGTGTTGGAAGTAAAATAAACAGTAGCACCCTAAAAAAAGTCCCAATCACAGAAGCGTTCGTTAAAGAAACATTGAGATTGGCTCATATCGTGGATCTTTATTGTCCCAGACGAGTTAAGGTTAGTTTTGGCGTATAAGTTTCACAAAATATTTATACTCACTTATTTTAATCCTTGAAAGAGTTATTGGGCTGGCTTGATCTGTTCCCGTTAAGCCTTGTGAGCATCGAGCCAATATATATCGGCTCAAGTTTACTTAAAACCATTCAAAAAAATAGAAAAATAACCGTAGAATAATTCTACTAGAATTGTTTCCCCCAAAAAGATCATTCAGAATTTGGGAGGGATTCCCCCCAAAAAAACTCAATTTCTTCAGGGACATATTCGGTCCAGTATAACAGGGGATTGACGAATTAATATTTTTTGTCTATGTTTATTTGTTCGTTTATGACCGCACAATAGTCTGAACTACATAACATCTTTGTCTGAATCGCAATATCTTTTATAAATAAAAAATTATGGATAATAAGTCTATAATTTTTATATTTTTATGAACCAATCAGAACTCATTCGTTATTAGGAAAAAATTAAAGCAAAGGTGATAATTTGTTTTCTCGTTTTTTTTCCGACATAAGAAAACTTGATTTTTGCGAAGATTTTTACAGAAAGTTGCAATTTTGATAAAAAAAATTGTTCAAAATTCTGTATAAAATAAAACATGCTAAAATTATTCAAAAACATCGGAAACGTCCATACGCACCTCTTTTTATGTCTTTATGTTTTTAATAAATCGCCATAAGATTTTAAAATCGATAAAAAACTATTTTAGCAAGTTAGAATTTAATTTTTTTGTAAAAATTACGATATATTTTGTTCGACCAATTTGCGAAAGTTAGCACATAAGTCCGTGACTTTCTGCAGGTCACTCAGGAAATTTTCCTCCAGGATTGTTAGATAGTTAAAATTTACTGACCTTGTTATGAAAAATTGATGTTGAGAAATCAATTTGAAAAAAACAACATAAAACTCACATGTCTGAATTCAAACGATGAAATTCCTATTCGTTCATTTTTACCTCCTAGTCTTTTCGACTTTTTCTACTAGAGACAATAATCTTTGACGAGACTTGTTCCGGGACCACCCATCGCGGGTTCTATTTCGGTCCAGAAAGATTTCATGTTGTAAAAATTGATTTCAAGATTTTGGAACGGAAGTTCATATACTTTTATTGTATTTTTTCGAATGATAAATAATAAATCGTCATAAATCTTTATTAAATGTTTTTCAGAAAGATATCAGACTTCCAAATGGCGAAATTTACCCAGAAGGTTTACAATATACTATTGATTTTGGCCTAATGATGCAAAATTCCAGTACGTTTAAAGATCCAAAAAAGTTCAATCCAGATAGATTTTTGGCCAAAGAATCATTTGGTGAGTAAAAATAAAGTCAGGGTTCCTGTCTGATTTTTGAAAATTTATCCGCAGCAGTAATTTTTTTTTCATTTAATTGGTCAAAAAGTCTAAGGAAATGTTAAAAGTTGAAAAGTACATATTAATCATATCATCACAAGCAGTATTTAGAAAAAACAATCGGACAGCTTGGTCAAGCAAAAGTTCCGTGATCTATTAGGAGATTTTTATTTAAAAATGTTTTGCATACGTAATTTTCATTGATCATAAAAATTTTAAAAAATATATTTACAAGTCACCTTTCAGATTGCTTCTTGTTTATAAAGTTGTGTCGATTTCCAGCGATAAATTATAATAATTATAATAAATAATAATGTTTGCATGCTCATGAGTCATGACGTTCTTAGGAGTAAAGATTTTCAAAAATCTATAACGAAATTCTTGTGAAATTTTCCCTTTATAATTAATATCGAAACTCATCAGATTACTTTTTTCATCGTAAAATCTCGAGACAAGATTATGAAAAACAAGTACAAAAGTTGATCCTGAGTAATTATTTGATGATTTATTCGTATGTAAAAATAATTGACTTTGTACTAACATTTTTGTTAGACGTGCTCTTAATAGAGCCTCGTCTAAATTCTGAGTCTCGCTCTGTCATGTCACNAAATTGCGGTTTTTCGTGGTAGTTAGTTTTAAGAGGGTGTAACACCCTGGGTGTTGGTCGTGAATCTGTCAGTGAGGTTCTTGAGCTTTGAGAGCACAAAGTTTGAGATGAAATAACTTTGAAAAATACATATGAAGTAATTTGGCTAAATATCGGAATTTATGAAATTTTTTCATGTTACTGTTGCCTCATTTAGCTTCACACCTTTTTCACGTCCATAAAAAGAAGTGCGCTTGATCGTTTTCAATTTGCGGATACTCGCTGCGCTTTATTTCGCGAATGTTTGGCGTGCTCCACACATCAAGGCTGTTTACTTAAATAGTAAATCTTGAATATATATTGGACATATGCAAGGTCTATTGTAAAATTTGCCTTTTGGATTTCATTTTAATGAAAATTTTCTTAACGATTTATTTGTTTAAAATTCCAAGCCAAAATGCCACCAAATTTTTTTGTGCCAAAAACTACCTTTAGTACCTATATTTTCATATTGCGACGACCAGGTCGTCACGACCTTGTTATCAGATACCTAAGTTTTCGCTCAGGAGGCCAATCTATACTAGACATTTTTTAAAGACACTTTTTGTTCGAGAAATTACTTTTTAATGATGCGATTTTTTTAACCAAGATAAGACCTGGGTGGTAGTTCAGAATTTTTATGATCAACTTTAATTTAATTATTTCGTAACTTTTTAAGAGCTCGTTTTTGTTCTAATAACTTTTACAACTTTCGATCAATTTCAATGACACCTTGAAAATTTTACCAAAAAATGTTGAAATCAACGTTTTCCAATCTTGAAAAATATCCTTTATTTTATCATGATTAAAGTTTAACTAAAAAATATCTTTATTCATCTTATCTCAATTTTTTTTATTTTAATTTTTTTCGAAAAAATGAAAATAACTCATTTATTTAACTCGTACAGTAGCCAAATGAGTATGTACTCGAAGTCAATTTGGCAACTTGTTGGCGTGGTCACAAACCAAGCCACGTGAGTCTAGTTATCAACATATTATTTTTTTCAAAACAATTTTTTCCTCATTACAGCAGAGCTCAAAAAATTATGAGACTCTCGACGTAATTTGAGTAACTTTTGGGAAAAGTAGTACTCTCAGGCTGAACCTTATTTTTCGATTATAAGGTCACGTGTTCTTAATTGGGCTTTTTTGTAAAGAAAAAAGTTTTGAAAGCTCTTAAAAATTCTCCTTTTGTTTTCCAAGGTGATTGAAGTACTTTTTGAAAAAAACAGTACTCCTTTGGCCAACTTTACTTCTTGATTATACGGTCACGTGATAATTTGAGGTTTATGATGTGACGAGGAAGTATCAGAATTTTAGAAGGATTTGGCTCAAAGTTTTTTGTGGTGATAACAATTTTTTGTGAAAGATATGTGCTGTAATACAGTGAAAAAATTAAAAAAAGCACAAACGTCAATTGGTTCAAAAGTTCATCGATAACTTTGTGAATTATCTTGTAATGATGATTAAAAGTCGTAACGTGCGACTAAAAGCTGTTTGCCAACCAGTTGCCTTAAAGTCACTCTACGAGATGAGTTTAACATCAGGATTGCGAAAATATAATTTAAATTTTCATATTGTTTTTGTTATATCGTAATGTAAAATGGCCATTATTAGCATCAAATTAACATCGAGTTGCTCCGCATTTGTAAATTCTCAAAGTTATCTGAAAAAGCCTAAAAAATCATACGCTACATAAATAACGCGTGTATAACGCATGTATAACGCGTTACAAAAAATAAATAAATTATTAAAGATCCATACATGTTCACCCCATTCGCAGCTGGACGACGAAATTGTATTGGCCAGAGGTTTGCCATGCAAGAAATGAAAATTATTGTTTTAAGAATATGTCAAAATCTGAACGTGTATAACGAAGTTTTAATCAAGGACAGAACGAATCGACCACCAAACAAAACAATTGGAATTACTTATAAAGTGAGGCAGAACAGTTTGAATCAAAAATTCTTGTCAAAATAACTCCCTGATAAAAATCACTGTGGCACTTGATTTTTGAAACCTATAATTTTTCGAACAAAGAGCGCCTCTGATTCTGAAAAATAGAAATTTCCGGAATCAGCTTTGAGCAGCAACGAAATTAAATATGAAGATTTTGAGCTACAGTGATTAGCTATGAATCTTTTTGTGTAAATAGCTGTAAATATTTATCAAATTATTTTTCACAAACTTATTAATAAAGTTCATACAAAAAACATAAAATGTTTATAAATTGAGAAATATACTTATATTTCATATAAGTCTGCTCAGTTAACTGGTGAGTATTCCCGCCTGTCACGCGGATGACCAGGGTTTGGTTTTAATTATATCATAAATCACAGAATTATCATTTAAAGGGGGTACTGGTCGCTGGAATTGAATTTTCTCGATAAAAAACAACATGCGGGGCTTCGAGAATATTATTGAGATTAGCCAGTTTGTAGGACTAGTTTTTGCCAAAACTTTTTATTATGCATACACTTCTAGATACATAAGCGAGACAAGGTGACATAAACTAAAACGACAAAACTATCTTTTCCTAGGTTTTATTTTCAAATAAACTGAAACTTTGATATAACCGGTATAATTAGTAGGCCAAACTTCTGTGGGAAAAAGTTTTTTATTCAGTGCTATATTTTCTCCAGAATATGCAATAAACCATGGTTTTTTGGACATTTGTCGTCGGAAATTCCATTTTCTTTTAGGTTATGATTTTGAATTCGGTCAAATTTTGGCAAAAGACCACTAAACCGATAGAAACTTTTTTAGGAAATTTAGTTTGAAAATTCAATCTCATCTTCAAAATATGAATTTTTACAGGTAAAAAAATTTCCGTTAAAAAATGCGCTTCGATTTTTTCGAAAGTAGACCCACAAGAAAGCCGGGAAACACTGATCAGAGAGTTGGCTTATTTTTCAAGTCAATTTTAAAAAAGTATTAGAAAAAAATCGAAAAAAAGTGAAAATTTCCGAATTTTTTTTTCGATTATTTGATTGGTAGTGCATTTTTTAACCACCCACAATCAATTTGCAGCGACCAGTAAGCGGATGGTTGAAGCAAACTAGAAATTTTTGGATCGACCTTCCTGAACAAACTTTTAATGACAAAAAGTTCATTTAACAATATATCGAGAATAAAAATAATGAATTCTTAAATGTAGGTTGGACTAAGAAATTTTCTCCCACAGTTTACTTTTATCAGTAAACAATCTATGAAGAATGTAAATTGGAACAAATCGACTATACGAAACAAACGGTTTGAAAAACTTTCGAAAACAATTGAAGATCAAATACAATAAAATGTAACAAATATTACCAATTAAATCTCTATTTTAAATCGTAAGAAAACTTAATTTTCGGAATTTTATTTTTCAGCCATTCGTCTTAGAATTTTTCCTAGTTTTGTATGATAGCCATATTGCCAATATGATATTGGGTTATTTCTGGTCATTTAAGAATCTCGAATTTTGAAAAATTTTGGAAAATTTTTTCGAAAATTAAAAAAATTTTGGCCTAAGCTTTTTTAGTTTCCAGTTGAATGCAAAAAAACGTTTTGCTATATCTAATATGGTTCGTCTGTGGTGAAAAGTCAAATCTGTTGCGTCTAAAAAAACTACCTTAATTTCTTATCAAATCGTTTTCTTAAAAAACTTATTAATTTTATCGATTTTGAAATTAAAAACGCTCGATTTAAGAATTACCAAAAAATAAACCTTAAATTTTGAAATTTAGAAAAACCCGAACAAAAAAATGAAGAAATTGAAATATTCAATATTTCATGTCTTCAAAATATACCAAAAAATATAAAAGATATATTAAAATATGGGCTGGATCGTTCTATCAGAGGGTCACCAAATAAAATGTTAATTTTGACACAAATGGAAAAAATTTTGTCGAAATGGTCAACAAAAAAACAAGGGTTAGACAAATTTGAAATTTTCGAAATGAAAGGCCAATGCATCCAAATTTTTTCAGAAATAAGTAAATGCTTTGGAAATAAATCAAACAGAAAAAAAGAAATACTATCTTTCATGAAAATGAATAATCTATTTTATGAACAATTCTATTAGACCTCTCTAATGATAAACTGAAATTCAAATATTTTACATCCCACTTCGAAATTTTGCAGAAAAACTTTCGTTCTCTAGAACATCGTATGGACGCTGACGCCTTCTTTATAAGAATGAAGCGGCCAAGTCTCAATAAACAAGAAGAACTATTGTTCTTCGAACTATTTTGAAAATGGCAAGTAAAAATTTTTGTTATATTTTTCTCTATGCCCAAATTTATATTTTTTATGAAGCTGCTTCTAGACTCAAGTCAAAAAATTTTGTGTTGAAATCGTGTGTGCTTCTTATTATAAATCATGTGAAAATGAATAAATCGAAAACGTTACCACAAGTAAAAGAATAAATCTATTTTATGTTTTAAGATAGATAAAAGTAAAAACCTTTGTTTTATTGACAAAAATATGTACATAGAAAAATTGAATAATGAATTTCAAAACCCTAACTATGAAAAATTAACAAAAATCCTTTTGAGGATGACTTAAAAAGTTTTAGTAAATTAATTTTAACTATGAAACCTTTTATTTCTGATGAAGAATTTCATAAAATGAAAGCTAAACAGAGCATAAAAAATGCTATAGAATTATTAAATGGAAAAAAGATAGGCCCTTAAGACCAATTGTCTCTAGTATAAACTCGATAACTATTGGCGCCGAATTAGTATTTTTAGATATGACTTTTTTTTGACGGACAATATCATATAAAACATTATAAAAAACCGTCTACATCTAATGTACTAACAAATTTCAAAAGTGAAACCCCAGAAAATTATAAGATATCTAGTCTTATGGGAAGTATTTATCGTGTTAATGATACTACTAGTAATGAGAACGAACTTGAAAAAGGTTTAGCCGACTTAAAATCAATTTTATAAATAACGGTTATCCAAAAAATTTGGTTAATGAAAAAGTTACAGAAATAAAAAATCGGGATTTTAAACCTAAATAACGCAAAATTGATTGGAAAAAAGAAATAAGGGAAAACCCAGATAGAAATTGTACATTCAATATTGATTTTATGGCCGCGAGATGTCAAAAAATTGAACGTAAATTTCGAAAATTAATAAAATCAAAAACTCCTAATTTCAATATTTCATTTGCGTGGAAAACAGTAAAATTAGCGAGGTATTTGACATCTTAAACCAAACCAGCAACTGATAAATTACAAGTTGCTGGTTCAAACTATAATTTTATCTGTTTTTGTGAAAATACATATATAGGTGAATCAAAAAGGCCTCTTATAGAACGAATCAAGGAACATCAAAGACCATCTCGTAATACAGCGATATATAATCATATAAGTGAATGTCCACTGTATCTTGAAGAATTAAGAAAAAAATATGGTACCATTCCAAATCAAAATACCGTAGAATATCTGAACGAAAGGTGTGAAATCTTACATAAAAATCTATATTTTAATGAAGATCGGAAAATTATGGAAGCTCTTTTAATTTGTTTTCGTAAACCTTCGCTTAATGCACAAGTGAAACATAAATATGTTTCACTCACTTGAAATAAGGCATATAAATTTAGCGTTTTGGAGCCTTCTTTCTTTTATTTTATAATTTTCTAGAACAAAAATTTAAATATTTTTATTTGAAAAACTATCGTATTCAGGTGAACTATTTATTTTCTTTATATAATCTTTGTCTAATCTACGTTTAAGCTGCACTGAAAAGGACGAAAGTCGAAAATTATGCGATAAAACAAATAAATTTTTTTTCATAAAAAAATTTATATCATATTATCAAGAGAAAAGGTTTCGATTGGCTATTCTTTTGGAACAAAAATAATTATCTATCGCACGAATGAGCTCTACGATCTCTAGAAAAACACCTACAAAAAAGTTTAAAAAGTGTTTCATTAAAAATGATGATGGTATACTATACGCGTCATTTCAAATTTCCCCATGATTTTTACGCTCCCTTCTGATTGGCCGAATAAAATCTATATTTTTTTTCTCACAGATTTTGCGCGCGTGAAAACTGTAAGAAAAAATGGTATCGATTTTTGAAAATAATATCTGACCAATCAAAAT
>SCLH01002186.1:113120-124080 GCA_004367855.1 Oikopleura vanhoeffeni | reverse complement strand
CTGAGCCTCCCAAACTGATCATTTCAAACAATTTAGCTAAAAACGAAAAGTTTACATGGCCCCCAAGAGACGCCGAAGCAAAATTTCGAAAAAAATTCTCTAGTTAATTGTTGAAAAAGTCTTGTGCTTTCAGATGCTGTATGAGTCGAAACTATGTCTCTCAAACTGGTGGAGGAGATAGCTTTTGCCTGAGCCTCCCAACTGATCATTTCAAAATTTTAATTTTTAGTTTTTTTCGCCATTTTGTCCGCTGGAAAGCAAAATTTTAAAACAAAAGGCGTTTTGCATTATTTAAGGCTTCTCCGGAGCCTGACACAAAAAAATAATAAAAAATGATGAAATTGAAGGAGTAGGCACTAACTTCGTCTTTTTAGGAGGCTTTTAAAGCGTAGTGGTGGGGATTGTATCATATTACTGTTAAGTTTAAAATTACGCCGAAGGTTGGTTCTGTTAGTAACAAATGTTTTTTGGATATCACCTTTGCTAGTTTGGGCGCGGAAATGACCTTGGAAGAGGCCCAAATCAGCGACACCCACTCCCTTAAGGGCCTCGGATCGAGGCGCTCGGTGCTATTTGACTGTCAAATGTTGACAGATCCGGATATGGGCGCTTGATAAAAAACTTTTAACTGGGTAAATATATTTTTTTCAATATACCATCAAAGTAATGTTTCATAATCCAGGCAACTTTTGTTACTAAAAAATTTTCGAATAATTGTTTTTTTAGAAAATTTTGAGTTCGAATTAAACTTTTCGAATTAAACTTTTCGAATTCGACAAATTATGAGAAATTTTTGAAAAAAATTCCGAACATTATGAAAAAATGTTTGTTTGAAATCAACGAAAAATACTCTTCAAAATGGCCACTTTAACTTTTTGTGTAGGTGACCAAATATTTTTTATATGCTCTTTGAAAAATCATATGACATGGTTTTGTTATTTTTGTTTAGCTATTTTTGGTAAGCTAAATTTTTATCATGTCTCGCTCATAAATTTTCAAACTTATTTTTCTGGAATTACTAGCTGAAATAGTAAAAATGACATTTTTCACTTTATGCAATATGGTCTTTGTTTTGTTTCTTTGCTCTGTTTATACTCTGGAATTCATAATTTTTGCAACGAAACTACGGTTTGGCAGAAATTCTTTTAAGCCCTCTTTATACCAGAATTAAAAAAAATTTATCACACCGAAACTTGTCAAATTGGTAAGCCGACCCATTCCCCGTTTGAAATTTACTTCATTCAACTCATGAAAACAAATATTTTTTTCAATGTGCCAAAATTTCAGGTTTTTTTTCGTCTTTTTTCAAAATTTTAAATTTTAGATTTTGACGTAAAAATCGTATGAAAAAAATTAAATAAATTTTCAACAGTGAATGGGTTGGTGTTAACGGTTCTTAATTAATAAAAAGTAGAAAAATTAATTGTACCTTAATTTACACACCTAAAATAGCAAACGCGCGTTTTTAGAGTTTTTTTTTAAAAACGATTTATAAAGTAAAAATAATCGATCTGAAAAAAAAGATTTAACGAAGTAAGCTCAAAAGTGGCAGCTTTCGTGAGAAAAAGTTTNCAAAAATTTGGAAGTGGCAAAAAGTTTCCCATCAAGAGAAAAAAAATGAAAAAGTGCAAATCTGTCAAATAGCACCGAGGCCCTTAAGTCAAACTAAGGTCCGATCAGTCATAAATTTTTCAACACAAAAAACTATTTGTGTTTATAAATTTTGATTTTTTCTCGCTCTGAAATAAAAAGCGAAACATGTCAAAAAATACAATTTTTAAATTGAAATAGAATTATAATTTATATGGTTCGAAGAACCACAAAAAAAATATGATAACTACAAATCCAATTGATCTTCTTTTTTAAATGAACAAATTATTAAATAAGTTAATTAATTGGGTAATTTTTCTAATAATTGAATTAATTTCGATAGTACATGTACTAACATCATTGATGTTACATCAACTGGTCGTAAATGCTCGGAAACCACCTTTTAGATAATTATTGGCATTCGACTTCTTAATTTCGAAGTTTTTCATTTTTGAGATGTATTCAAATTAACTTCCGATAATATATTAATATCCCCTTTTCCCACTATCCGGAATATCCCGGCCATGTATAGTAAACGTAGTGTGTTTTTTAGTAGTAAGGCCGGTATATTCCAGATAGTGTGAAAAGGGAATATATTAAAATAAAGCGCAACATGATAAACACCATTTTCACTGGGACTTCTGAATATGAAGTAACTTCATCAAAGTTAGACAAACTTCTTTGTTCAAAGTTATGAAATATCAATTTGAAGTAAACTCTATCTATCAAGTTATGATAGCGAATAATATATGATAAAAATTTAATCTCGTTAATCATGTATTTTAAAGAGTGGGGCATTCTTAACCTTAAGGGGGTATATCTGTCTGATTAAATAAAGGCCTTAGAGGCATTGAAAATTCTCCAAATTGATACGAGGTGATAATTAAGTGTACCAAGAACCCAAGCATAAACTTTTTTCGAAATTTTCGCATTTTTTCGATTTTTTTCTAAGTATTTTTGCTCGAATTTAAGCACTAAAACTTCAACATTTCGCCTTGACGTTAGCCAACTTTCTCATCAGTGTTTCACTGGATTTCTTTGAGCCTACTTTCGAAAAAAACGAAGCACTTATTGTTTTGCTGGAAATTGAACAAAACACATGGTTCTTAATTGTTCTTAGAATAACTTGATAACAATTTGAGCCATTTTGCAAATATATCCTAGGAGGAGATAGATTTTGAAGTCTGAAATTGTGAAAAATCGTCGGTTATTTGCGGTTCTAGAATTGTTCCGTGCCGGATCAAAAAAAAACCGACGATCAAAGATTGACATACTACCGTTACGTGATCTGTGAAAATTTGAGTTCAATTTGACATACCGTCTGGAAGGAGATAGTTTTTGCAGTTTGGAAATGTCACCCTTGTTACGATACTGTACCTATTGTGTAATGGTCAAAAATAATTTGTGATGTACTTTTTCGCAAGATTTAGAATAGATCTATAAATTAAGATTTTCGGTTTTTCTCATAAGCTTTTAGTTTTAGAATATAGCACCGTGAATATGTCAAATCTGCCAGATATACCCCCTTAAATCAGCAGGATCCAGTGTTTTGAGCCAAATTTTTCTCTGGAAAATTTTTCCACACATTTGAAAGAAAGTTTGTGGCCTATCGAAACAGGTAGTAAGTAGTACAGGCTACTGTATAGCGCTGAGCTGCTCGCTGTCATATGTCCCTTGAGACGGCCTATACAGCGTGAGTCTTTTCGATTTCTCCGTTTTTTTACCCAGGCGGCTAGACAGCCAAAATCTCAAGCAAAGTATAGGCAATTTTGGCTGACTACCCGCCTTGGTAAAAAAACGGAGAAATCGAAAAGACTCACGCTGTAATTAAATTTAAGAACCCACCTATTTAATAATGAACTAAAAATGAAACCTAGCTGCTAGGTCTTAGCAATTAAAAGTACCAAAAAATGATAAATAATTAACTTAATTTAACTTAAAAAACTTTAAGATTTACTCAGAAGTAAGTCTTATCTACAAGTGTTTTCTAAAATGGCTCTAGGTGTAAGGGGGTTAACCTTTGGAAGCTTCAAACTTATTTATTCGACAGAGGCTCCCGGACCACTTAAGTGATCCTAATTTGAGAGCTTATTACGGAAAAACTACATTCTAAAAAAAGCTGTGAATTATTTCATTTTCAAAAAAAAGGCCCAAATAAATAAGATAATGAATCAGAAATAAAAAAAATTATTAAAAAACGGTCAAAACCGAGCGGCAAAGATTGGGGTTTGATCACATACTTTTCATCGAAAACATGAAGATTTTCAGAAACATATCTTTCTCTATTCTCACTAATTCAGACCTTGGCTTTCACATTTTTTTTTGGTTTTTAAACTATCTTCCCGTTTTCTTAAAAATGGACGATTTGCAGCGCGATTGATCAAAAAACGCCAAAAAGAGAATGAACAAAATGTATCCTCAGTTCAAATACAAATTTCGGGCTCTCTACCACAAGCTGGTGTCGGGCCTGCCGGCTGATCTCTCACCGAGATATGAAGATAATCAAGCACCTTTTTGATTTTTTACAGCAGATTTTCGTTTTTTGATCTGTTTTTTTGCAGCTAGTGGGCGTTCAAATCACGGATAAAAATGATTAAAAATATGTCTGTCTTCCTCATTCGGTCAGAAAATATGCTTTATTTAACCCTTGGAATCACAGTTACCGATATATCGGCTCAAGCCTGCCTAAAACCTTCTGAAAAAGCAAAAAAAAATGACGCAGAATTGTTTCTTCCAAATACGTTATTAAGAATTTTGCGGAAATTCCAAAAATAGTACTCATTTTTATTTTGAACATTTGGTTTAAATATTACGGGGAGTTGATTTTTTGAGATTTTTCGCCAAAGTTTTACTTCCGAAAAAAATATTTCGAAAATAGACATCAAATACAAATGTGAGATTAGCCAGTTTTTAGGAAAGTGTTTTGTGCATGCATAACAGTTAAAATTGAAAAATTTTGGTATTTAGGGACAGATATTTTTTTAAAGTGAAATTTCAAAATTTTCAATTTTAATATTCCATGAAAAAATTTATTTATTATAAAAATTAATTTGAGCAATCGAAAATGGTCCACACTGTCACTTGATAACTATATCTACTTGAAAATACTAACAGAAGTGTAATTATCAGCTTTTATTAGGAAAAATAACCATTTTTTACGATAAATCGTTATTATTTTATCCAAATTCAAGACAAATTTATAAATTACTTTTGATTTATGATACATAGATCTAATCGGATGAATTTCAGACGTAGTCCAAATCTTTGCGCATCAATTTCAAAATAAATAAAATTTGCGACGATAAATGTGAGCTTGTATCACATGATTTGCTGAACCTTGCTTTTCTCACTATGTTTTCTAGAACAAAAAATAAAAATTCTAGAATTTAAAATGTCGGATGAGAAATATATCTTTTCAACTTCCTGATGCAAAAAAAATTAATCTCCAACTGCCCTGGGCTTTCATTAAACCACGTTCAAAGTATAGCCGATATATCGGCTCTGGTGCCCCGGCGGAACTTTTTTTTCTGTGATTCCAGAGGTTAACAGACGAGGACCTCAAACTTTTTCTGAATACTATGAAGAGTCTTCATTGAAGACGCTGATTGTTCAAAAGGAAATACAAAAATGACGTTTGCTTCAATTAAACTACTAAAACTTCAAAATATTATCTTGACGTAAGCGAATTTTCTGATCAGTGTTTCCATGGCTTTCATTTAAACGAAAAAATCGAAGCACATTTATTTTCGAAATTTTTTCCTAAATTTAAAAATCACTCACGAAAAAATAAAAGGAGTTCTGATTTGTAAATTTTTTTATTTAATATTTTCAAAAGATGCTGAAAAGACTTTTCTAAAAACTAAGTTCCTCAGATTTTATCTATCGGTTATCAAGTTTGAGCAGCACGCATTTTAGATTTTTTTTGAGAGAAATGGCCGAAAAAAGTAGGATAAAATAACTTTTGAACTAGTTGTCCTAGAAAATTTTAACTGTCATTTTAGAATTCCCCGTGGCTAACTCTATGGTGGATTCAACTCACTTTTTGAGCCACTTAAGTGGTCCGGAGCTTCCAAGGGTTAAGCAATTTATCAGCTGTATTTTTTATGATAATTTCCGCCGGTTAAATTGATCAGCGCATATTATGCAATTCTAAACCTCAGTAAAATTTATTTCACCGAAAATTATTCAATTATTTGTGATAACGACCAGGATAATTTCCCATGAATTTTGTTTCAAGTTTCACGACGATCAAAATTCCAATGCGAATGAGATATTTGCAATCTCACTGTGAACCTGTCAGGTGATATGTAACTTGCAATTCTGGTTATAAGATATGTAAATTCACAGGATTTGAAATTATCAATGATATCTTATAAAGTCTTGTACGCCCGTAGTGATGCCGAAAAAAAGATTCCAATTCGCCCCTATGGTTTTTGTGGAGCCCGTAGTGTGCTTTGCGCCATGGCGATTGGCGCAGCGCTTGAATGAGCATTATCAGACCAAACATTCAATATCAGACATATATGCTGCCTTTTTCAATGAGTAGTATTTCATAGCATAATTAGTGTGTATTATTTCAAAAAATTCTCTACAGTCCTATATAAACAAGCTGTGTTGGAAAAAGTTTATAAAGAAGTGTACAAGATGTGAATATAAATATTAAAAACTCTCTCATTTTTGCCGATTCTCAGAAACAAGTGCATAAATATCTACGAAATTTAGGCGGTTATATTTGACATTTTTCCATATTTTCAAATATTAAACTGCCACCAATTTTGGGTATTGCATCTGCAAAAAAAATGGAATGTTTTTATCACCATTCTCATGTAAAATAATATTCTCTTTAAAACTATGGATTATCTCGCGCATGAAATAATTTATCATCTCTCTTCTTTATTTGGCCTACGCATTATCTATTATAGTTTTCCGAAGTTTGGACTTCTAGAAGAATGCTCTATTTAAGCCCGGAGGCTATTTTAAAAATGCAAAAAAGTCTAGAAATTTCTGACGATTCTTTTAAAGGGTCTCACGTGATTTGAGTAATTTTGAAAGAAAGGCCATACAGGCAGGGTCCGGCGGATAGGTGAATAGTTTTTTCGGCTCAAACCTCACTATTAGCCGGATTCACCTAGACGGATTTCACCTATTAGCGAAGGCTGGAAGTTACGCTCTGATTGGTCAATAAAAACAAGGTCATATATGTATAATTTAGTTAAGAGGGTAGTCAGAGGTGAGAATTAAGGCTGATTTTTGCTCCATTTTAATCATAAATGCAAAAGTGACGGTTTTGAAAACCTCAGAAACTACTTTTCGGATTTTTGACTCTAGCTAGCGAAAATCTGTCAGACCAGCGAGATACCATTGCCAACATTTTGCGTAGCATACGAAAAAGAAGACGGATGATCACAAGGTCAATAAAATTTGCGGATCCAAGTTCAACATAATTTTCTTTGAACACATCATTTTTTTTACATTTTACTTAATATATTTAAATATCATATGAAGTAAAACAATACATTTAATAAATTTGTATTCGATAGTTAAAATGATTTTGTAAAGTTTTTTAAGGGGGGGTGCATAAGTCCAGCAGATTGGTACATTTTTTTCAGGAGGCAATATATGAAAGAAAAAAAATGTGGAAATTAATTTTTTTCATTTTTTCTTCAATAAAAGGTGGTTCATCTCATTAGCAACGTTTACATTTGTATTTCCTAAACATAACTACTATAGTTAAATAATACAAAAAACACTTTGCACTGTGCCATCATTTTCCAACTTAACCCGATATAGAATTTTTTTAAGACGATATAATAAACTTCAGACATTCTGGGTGGTACTCCGCCTAATTAGTTACAATACACTGGCACAGTCGAAATTTCTTAAAGTATATTAGGTTTTTTTCATGAAAAAGGTAAAAATGGGCAAAAGTAGAGAAAACAGCTTTTTTTGAGATTAAAATTGACCTAAAATGCGTTTGATATTAAAAAATGTCTGACTATTAAAAAAAATGGCGCTATTACACCACGCATTTTATTTGGGATTTTCACAACCATAAAAAATTTCAAAGATTCAGTGCCGATGGCACTTATCCAGTTGCACAGTCAAGTGTGTAAAAAGTCATCAACAGTTTCAAATTGATAATCGCGCGGACCTACCGATGAGTCTTTACATACGGCCGATTCAATAGATGCCAAAACAGTTTAATATGTGGATTCTGCATTGATTTTTTACGGATAGTTCAAAAAAAACCACGAATAAAAGAATTTCGGACTTTGATTTGGGGAAAATTTTCATAATTTTTCTGAAAAGTCGTATAAATGAAAATAATAAATTTTATGATTTTTCAAACAGCGGTCAGAAAAAATTGTAGTAATCCATGAAAAAAAGTTAGAAGTGGCGTATTTTTTTGGTTTTTATCAACAGATTTCAGTTTAGTTGAAACAAAAAAAATTTTGGACAAAAATGCGGAGAAATTTTTCATAATGCTTCGATTTTTTTTCAAATTTTTACGATTTCAAAGATCGAAACCGAACTCAAATCTTCCTAAAAATGGATAAAATGATTTTATGAAGCTGAACAGTATTAAATCGGTCTCGCCAACTATAATAAGCGAGAAAAAGTCAATCTGATCTTACTTATTGTTCTCGTAAGTTATATGATCCAGGATGCCGGGTTTATGCACGTCCCTTAAGAAGGTACTCATAGCATAAAAAATTCCGAGATTTTTCTCAAAATTTTCGAGTTTTTTTTTAAAAAAAGTTATTTTTTTGAGAAAATACATAACCTCAATTTTTAATGTAAAATGCTAAAATAAGTAAAAGTGCCAGCACTTTTTTACTTCAGTTTTGCAGTAGCTACTCAAAATGTGCTTTCAGATGAAATAGTTTTGTAGGAACTCCAATAAATTGACTTCACGTTGAACTATAAAATGTAATTTTTCTTATTATCGGAGCATAGGGCATTTGCAGCCATGATCAAAAAAAAATCCACTCAGAATTAAGAACGCCTGCTTATCTCACTAATACTAATCACTTTTCAGCAACGCTATCGTGAAAAAATTGCCTGTGAAATAATTGCTGGGAATTTATTGAACAAAAATTGTGTGCAGATTTTTGAGGCAAATCAACTGTACTAGATAAATAGATAAAACGCAAATTAATTAAATAGTTTGTCATTCATAAAAATTCTCAAAATATGCTATATTTTGGCTCTCGAAAACGCCTATCTTTTTGCCTAGGAAGTTTTGAAAATAAACCCCTATCTTTTGCCTTACGTCTATCCGCTCAAAAAAGTTTTTTTGCCTCAAAACTTCCACCTATTAGCCGGATTTCACCTATCGCGCCCTCACCTATCCGCCGGACCCCTGCTCAGTATTACAGGTAATTTTGAAAAAGTACTCAAATTACGTTCAAAAAAATTCCAGGTCAACTTCAAAACGTTTTTAAGACATTTTTCTCATTACATCAAAGTCCGAATAAAATCACGTGACGAAATATTCAAAAATAGGTTTGAAATATGTCATAGATAAATCCTTATTTCTCGAAAAATAAGATCACGTGACGTGTTTGGAAATATTATTATGTTCAAAACTTTAAATCATATGTTTATTGGCCCAAAAATTTTCTGCGTAATTTGATCACTATTTGTTTACTTTCACCAAAACCTTATTTCCTAATTTGAAGGTCACGTGATCGTTTTTGGTCTTGGTGTAATGGGAAAAAGTCTTAAAAACTTCTAAAGAACCACTTCACTTTTTCAAAAATTGATTAAAGTATTTTGAAAAAAACAGTACTATTTTGGCCAACCTTATTCCTTGAATATACGGTCACGTGATAACTTTGGGGCTAGGGTTGTAATGGGGAAAAAGCCTTAGAATTTTTTTCTGGTCCCGCTCAAAGGCTTTTTTTGATGATTTAAATTTTTTTGCAAAAAATAAGTACTGTAATACAGTAAAAATTTCACAAAAAAACGACAACAAACGCAATTATTCAAATAGTCGAGTCGTCACTTTGTAAATTTTGCATTCTTAGCATGATTAAGGGTCCTAAATTGCAATAAAGGCCATTGCGCCATCGATGGCGCAAAAGACACTACGGGAGTTACAATGGCGTTGGTACACTGAAAATAATAAACAATATAAAAATAAACATTCGTTAGCGAATTTTTATTAAATGTGAATTTGGAGCTGCAATATTTATTCAATACATCGTCATTGAATGACCTGTAACATTAGTTTGGCATTCATCTGATTTAAGCAATTCATATAATGTTAAAATTCGTAGTAGGGACGGAGTAGAGACCAGGGAGATTGAATTAAAGGAATGCTTTAGGAAGTACGTACGAACATATTAAGCCTGAGAAATCATTGTATTTTACACGTCATTTAACTCTCGAGTTATTGGATAATCCAATTCGAGGATTACACTAAATACTAGGGGAATATTAAAAAAAACAATCGGCATAAGGTATTAAATCATTTTTGTTTAAAAAAATAGCTTGAGATAGTCGGCCGACTAATCCCGAAAATCATCGTAATCCAAAAAAGGTTGAAATAAACTTCACGTTAAAAATATGCGAAAGTGATATTTATGGTGGCGTCCTGAATAGCTGTGATAACTCTTTATTATCAATTATTCAAGAATGAATAAAAATTAAAAAACCTTAATCTTATCGTTTAATTTCATCTCATAGTTTCAGTGGGGTTTTCAACTTTCAGTTTATTAACCAAGCTGCAAATCATCACATTTTGTTCAAATCTATCGGAAATCTACAACCCTATTGCCACTCTCAGTCCGAACTGGCATGTTTTTACGTCTTAATACGCTGACAATGACTATTTAGCGGGTAATGTCAGCAATAAAAGTTTAGCTTAAAATTTACCATACAATTTTTTCAAGAAGTACATAATATTTACAACGCAAATTTTTAATCCGGATCTCCAGACTATGACCACTTTTTTGGTTCATTTAGTCAAATACTTAACGCTCAACTTTTTTTTGCGGACACTAGCCACTTAAAAATTTCCAGTTCCGTTTCACAAGTGAAAAATACGAATTCAAATTTTGAGAATCTTATCAAAAAAATATTTGAATAATATCAAACAAAAAGAAAATTTTATGCTTATAAAAAGTATCAACTAAAATCTTTTATATCTAAAATTACGAAAGAGTGGCTTATTTTAGTAAATCAAGCTAAACTTTTAACTCTTTTTACTTGAGAAATCAGTTGTTCGTAATAATAAATATGTACAAAAATAGTTACATAAGCAAATTTAGTAAGATTCTCAAAAAAAGGCATACAAAATTTCGAAAATCCAAGCCACTTTTAAGACTGTATTTCGAAATTTTAGCTAAAACATTATAATAACCGA
>SCLH01002186.1:12068-92243 GCA_004367855.1 Oikopleura vanhoeffeni | reverse complement strand
ATTTCAGACTTCAAAATCTATCTCCTCGGAAGATATATTTGCAAAATGGCTCAAATTTTTATCAAGTATTCTCCAGAACATTGGTAAAAGATTAAGGCGAGCTTTTTGGCAATTTCCAGCGAAAACTCGAAATATTATTTTCTTGGTCATTTTCGAAAAAATTTCCGAAAAAAAGGTGCTTCGATTTTTTCGAAAGTAGGCTCAAAAAAAGCCAGTGAAACACTGATGAGAAAGTTGGCTTACGTTAAGTCGATATTTTGAAGTTTTAGTGGTCAAATTCGAGCAAACGTTATTTTTTAACTTCATCTTTTAAAAAAATACTTAAAATAAATGGAAAAAATGCGAAAATTTCGAAAAAAAATTTTTTATGACTGGGTTATTAGTACACTTAATTATCACCTCGTATCAATTTGGAGCATTTTTAATGCCGCTAAGGCCTTTATTTAACCAGACAGACATACCCCCTTAACCCGCCCAAGGAACTTTTGTGATGATTCCAGAAAATTTTGCAAAAAATGAGTACTGTAATACAGTAGAAATTTTCAAAAAAACGCACAAACGTCGATCACTAAAANTTTTCTGGCATTATAATTATGCTTATATTTCTTGTTAGATCACAAAAATGAAAAAAATACACCGTAGTTATGCTCCGAAATTGTATAAGGAATGTAACCTCAAAAACATTATTTTATTCTGATGAGCAGTTTTCTGAGAAAATGTACCTTAGTGGACAAAACTTCATATTTTTGAGGTTATCTACTGTATTTTAAGTTTTTCAAAAAACTAAACAGTAGATTTATTAGTTTAGTTTCATAAGCTTAATTTGTCCTTACAATGAACTTGATCTGATATGTACTTAACCAAAAAAATGTACCTAAAGTTTCAAGTTTGGCGCCCTCTGGTGGGAAAACCACTTTATGAAAAGTCGCGAAACCATCACCAATCGATTTTTTTTCGTCGACTTAGTATAGAACTCTCACTTCCAGAAAAACTTTTTCACAGACACTACCCCCTTAAGGTTCAAATTAACGATTGAAGTAGCTGCTCATGCCTGCTCAATCATTAGATCATGCTTATCTGATAGTAAATAAAATTACGTCGACTGAGACAAAAATTCGGTGCACATTATGTCAGCGAAAAATAAATTGCGTTTTCAGTCGTTCCGCCTACGCATTTTTTCATCAAAATGACCGAAAAATTTAGTCGAAAATTTTTATTTCGAAAATTCAAATTTTTTTTGTTAATTTATAGCTTAATGTTTTTGTGACGCGATCCGTGTAATAATAGCAAACAATGAATAATAAATCAAACTTTATAGCGCATATCAAAGCCTAAACAGTTGTTTTTTAATACTCAAATTATGACGTCTAGGTTGCTTAGTGTATCAGTTAGAAAAATCAAAATCTGAATTCTTTTTCCGAAACAGATTCTGAAGTTGAATTAACAAGAAGCGTCCCATTTACCACTGACCCTAAGACAGTTAATAACCTCACAAATTTTGACCCATTTGACCACCGCACTTCCAGATGGCTTTCCGGGAAACCTGTTATCAGGACAAATAAACCCGCTCCAGAATGCAATTTTCCAAGTATAAAAAAGCCAGATATAACTTTGAACTATAAAACTATAAAAATTGCTAGCCTTAATGTCCCATTATTTTTGCTAACTAAAAATACCAATATATTTTTTAAAATTGTAGAATACTACCCAAATTTAGATGTCATTGGACTATGTGAAATGTATCTCAGAAANGTAGTTACCATGGTAACGATCTGTTCTCATACTAACCCACCAATAAGCGTGGGGATTAATCTTAAATAAAATAGTCATAATAAGCCTGGGGCAAGTTCATCCCTTAAAACTGTAACGGATGTAGGAACGCGGGATATTAAACTCTCAAATCGAAAATTTATTATTATTTTATTTATGATTAAACCTACATTAAGCCTGTTTTTACTGTAAACTGTAAACCCAGCTGTAGGCAGTAAGCCTTGGTTCCCATATATCTCATACTGAGCAAATAAACAATACAATACAATACAATACAGAGCGCATCCCTATACTTTTGTTTTTTTTCTGATAGTTAAATGCTTTTTTTTTCGATAGTTAAATGCTTTATTTTCAAAGACTGGATTGGACCATTAAATTGGACTCATAAACTTACATTGTAGATCTCAGAAACTTACATTGCAGTCTATTTATAAGTTCCTAATTAAAGGTTATTTATAGGCAATAATTTGAACAAAA
Source organism: Oikopleura vanhoeffeni (assembly GCA_004367855.1). NCBI lineage: Eukaryota > Metazoa > Chordata > Appendicularia > Copelata > Oikopleuridae > Oikopleura > Oikopleura vanhoeffeni. Next base: position 89,996 of record SCLH01002186.1, on the reverse strand, counting down.
TCGATTGATGGAGTCCACCATGTGGACACTCAATTTATAGGGAAACATCATATCCCTTTCCCAACCAAAGTGAATCGTGAAATCGAGGGTGATCTCTATAGCGCGTGTTCAAATCCCACTATTGCCGAATCCCACGCCGCCTTAGTTGCCGGGGGGGGGGTTGATGGGCTGATATAAGTTATATCAAATAACGCACCGATCAACTCCCAATATCAAACATCTTTTCCTATTATTAAACCCAATACAATCACTAAGACAACATAAGTGGGATTCGAACACGCGCTATAGAGGTTACCCTCATTTTCAAGATTCACTTTGGTTTGAAAAATAATATATCATAAATATAACTTCACCCTGAATTTTCTCCATAGAAGTCTTATATTTTTTGTAACGCCTTGAACACAAAAAAATTGAATACCATTATTCGGAAGTGCATCGTTTTGAACCTGTTTCACTATAAAATTTTAAGTTGGTAATACTGAAATTCTTTATAAAGGTGAAAAATTCCCAATTTTTTATTTTACTGATATTTTCAAAAATAATAGTTTTGCTAGCGAGGAAAGCTCCAGGATGTAACTGATCATAAGCATGCGACATGCAGATTGAGTTTTGTTCAATAATATTGCGATGGTGTCACAATTTCAGATATAGAGAAATTTGTATATAATATTTTAGTGAGAGAAACTCTTGGAAATAAGGTATTTCTAAAATAGGCTGTTTTTAAGCTCCAATTTCTAAATAAACCGCGGACGGCCTAATGGTGTTGTTCTAGAGCCAATCAACATGCGTATTATCAGTTACATTCTGGAGATCACCTCGCTCTTTTACAGCCAACTAATCAAAGACCTGAAATTGCATATGTCTCCTTCGCAAGCAGGCTTTACAGATCGCTAGAGCGCAAAAACTGGCTTCAGCACCCCCTGTGAAATCTCAAAAATTGGACTAGTTTTGCGCTCTAACGACCCTTCAGTACGTAATTGACCCATAGTTGCTAATACGATCATCAGAAAGTCGACCCTTCCGGTTCTTTTCAGGGTACTTTCAAGTTCCTATGATGAACTTGAAATTGACCTTGAACTTTGACCGCTTATTTAAGGTTAACCACCTTAATCCAAAAAAAATTATTTTCTAAAAAACGCTTAATTTTCACTTGCCAAAAAAAATCCTACGTCTTAAAATGACCAGAAAAAAATTCTCTACAAGATAGCTTAAAAACATCGATACCCATTTTTCACTTTTGAAATTCCTTATGGCTAGGAAATCCCATTCTGATGGCTAGGAAATCCCATTCTGGATATTTCCTTCTAAGTAAAGGTAATTGTCGGACATGATCTTATTGAAAAACTATTTATAACATTTTTTACGCAACTTGGAATTTTGTCACCATTCAGATCGAGTTTTCATTTTGATTAATAAAACTCTGTTTTTTCTCCAGTACGCTGAAATTGGTAGAATATTTTGCAAAACGAGCAAGTTCAATTGGAGACTTCGAAATATTCAAAAACTTTAAAAACTGTATGTTAATAACGAATGATATTCCAGTTGATCGAATTTTTGTCCCGAAATTTTGTATCAAATCACAAAAGTGTATTTTGCTCTATAGCACCCTTAGCGTTCAAAATTCACCTTTAATACGTTCATCAGAAAGTAAACCAGGTCCATAATGGACCTCGAAGATTATTTTGGTTGTATTTTTAAATGAATTAGATGACCAGGTGGTTGTGAAGAGCAAGACGTATGGTGAAAAGCTTTAACTCCTGTTTGCAAACAAATGCGCTAGCTCGTAATTTCCGGCTTTTAGAACTGAAATAAAAGAGACTTTTACCTTCAAATCAATTAAGGATTTGAAATAAAACAAATTAAAGTAAATAATTGGTAGCGACTTTCACTTTCAAAATTTCTTATTTTAAGGGGGTGGTAGTCGCATTTTAAGGGGTTTTCCTTGGCCAATTGTCGCAAAAGTGCAAATCGTTGGACCAAATATTACCTCTTTCTGATATATCTGAACAAAAATCTTGCATCCTATAAAAAAATCGAAAGTGACGAATAGCTCGACCAATCAAAAGCGTGCTTACAAAACTGACGGAAATGTTTTTTCAAAATGTATCTCTTCCCTGAGTTTTTCAAGGTAACAACACTGATTCCTGACTTTAATATTGGACGAACGTGTGCAGATCAGAATATAGCGTTTTCAGAAAAATTTGCGGATTTGGCTTCAGCATCACCAAAAAACAGTATTGTGACCCTATTTTAGGGGTCTCAATCAAAATGTCTTCCTCCCTGGATTTTAAAGTTACGCATTCGAAACCTACATAAATCTGCAGCTGAAGAGTCCGTGCAGATCAGAATAGAGAGTTTTGTCCGAATTTATTTCTAAGTTTTCTATAAATCTTGTTTTGATTTTCCAAAAATTGATAAATTTCAACTTATTTCATACAAAATATTTTTGGAACTCTCGAAAAGTGTTTTCCTGACCATGTATGGAGATCAAAAGACTAGCTCTATACTCGCAATTGTCTATATTTTCAGAAAAAAAACATTAAAATAAAATTGGGAAAATTTGTTTCTAGAGCCTCATTTTGCGACGACCACCCCCTCTAATCGTCATTTTTTTTCAAATAATTTCAAAAACAATCCTAAGTCTTGAAATGACTACATTACTGATCGTAGTGAACGGTCCGAGAAAGTTTTCTGTATTAAATAAGTTAAACCTACGCTGCCCTCTGAAACGCTCCTCACAATAAGTATTGTATGTGACTAGAGTTCTAGAGCATAAAATTCCATTTTTCACCAGATCAGATTATTTACATACATTAGTAAAAATGTACATACATTAGTAATAAGGGAAACTGTTTCATTGTGTGGAAATTTCCGGTTACCCCATTGAACTCACTCAATGTGACGCTATCTCCAACCCACGCAATCTGCCCGAATATAGCAAACCCCTTATTAGTATAGAACTAGTAGATTGAATTCATTCAAATGATTTAAAATTAAATTTATTGCATTAAATCAAAATATAAATTTGCTTAGCATTTTGAGAATTCAACAAACTCTCTGTTTTTTAACTCGGCTAAGACCGCAGTTAAAGATGGTCCAGCCGCCTGTTCGGATCTGTGGAGCCAGATTATAAAATGCCATTTATTTATGGGTTTTTATTAAGGGACCTACCAAATTAAGTCTTTGGTGTAAAAATTCAGAAAATTACTATATGCTTCGAATAGTTTGAGACGCAAAAAACGCTCTCATCTCGTTACGGTAAAACCACACGCATGAATGCCAGGCGCAGAATTTAATTTCAAGATTTTTGAGATTATAAATCATAGCCCTAAAATGACCTCTTCACCCTTGTGAACATATAAAAAAAAAGTTCCGCCAAGGCACCAGAGGCACAATTGTGGCTCTTCTTTGAACGTTGTTAACAGAACGCAGTTGGAATTTCAATTTTATCTGCATAAGGAAGTTGAAATATATATTTTACTAAATGACAGAATTTGTGCTGTTTAAAGATAATCCACTAAATTTTTAAGAAATAAAACGTTAAAAAATAACATATAATGTGTGCAAAAGTGCAATAATACTTTATGAACTTAAATTATTTTTGAGTACTTAATGTTAATTAATTCCGCCCCTAGGGCGGAATTAATTATCATTAAGTACTCAAAAATAATTTAAGATCATAAAGTATTATTGGCTTTTGCTCATTATATACTGACGGCCTGAAAGTGTACACAATAAGGAATCGAACAATAATGAAAGTCGAACATTTTTAGGAGGAAGGGCTGGATTTAAGGGGGTGAAGTAAGTTATTTTTGGAATTTGCAAGGCTTCGTACGGCTGAACCAATAAAGATAACACCATTACGAAACATAGATTAGAAAGATATATCCTTCAAATAGCAAATTCATTTAACACTCTGGTACAACTCAAGCTAACCATCTGGTCAACCGCGGTTAAAGACGAGTAGTTGTTTTTTAAAAACAAAGGTTTNCAAAAATAAAAGTTCGAACTCAAATCTTTCCTTAAATAGATAAAAAAATATTTTAATGAGCTGATACACATTTATTCTGGTTCAGCTAACGATAATAAGCACAAAAAAATAAACCAACTAATTATTTTCGTAAGGTAAATTGACGCCAGTCTGCCACATGGCTGCTACCCTCTTAAACAATTAAAACATATGAGTTATTAAGCCTGAATTTAGGCGTGATTCGTTGACCAATCAGCGGGAGGGCACTCAAGAGAACTGAAGACTCAACAACATTAATTTTTATAGGCCCCTTTCAATATTATAATTACGTTCCGGACCAAATTCGACAATACCGTAATTGAAGAAAAATCTTATTTTTTCTGTACATGACTCATGTTACATGAGCCTTTTTTCTGTAGATTAGCCTCAAATATGTTTTGGACAGATTTGAGATTTTTTGCAAAAATAAGTACCGTAATTCCTTAAAAAAAATGCACAAATAAATTTTGGCAAAAAGTTTGAGCAATTCCTTGGTCGACGATGATCCCATTATGTATAAGGGTCGAAAAACCCGTTTGAAGTCGATCTGTCTGTGCACGTACGAGCGGCTGAGAGTTAAATTAACTCATTATGATGTCATAATAACATTGTCATTAGATTTTTGAAATGAATATTTAGCACATAGAGAACTTTTCCTTCCAGCTATTCTAACTTGAAAATATGGCATTTATACTATCGACCCCCATGAAATGTCCCTTTTGAAGTCGTCCAGAATTTCTTCCCAAACTTTCTTCATCCTCTGGTTGTTTTCTTTGTGTATTGTTCGTCACCGGCCCTAGCTTGTGTAGTGAGTGGCGACAAGATCTCTCCGTCTCTCGTCTCAGTGTAGTATTGGTGCTAGAGAGCAATAAGAGATAGGAGCAGGAAATAGAAACTCTCAAATATCAACAAAATCAAAATAGTGAAAAATAATTTTAAAATATTTTATTTTTCAAATTTTTTCACACGAAGAAAAATTTAGTTTTTTTTTAACTTTTTTCGTCAGACTGAAAAGATAGAGAAGTCGCGGTCGAATTGAAGATGACGCCAGAGAAAATGAATGATCAAAATCAAGAAATTGAAAATAAAGAAGGTTTGAAATATTTCGAGTCCTAGTGCACTAAATAGCTTGAAAAATAGGTATTTTGGTTGCCGTCAGTGAGTAATTTCTACCGGAAAAAAGTGTAATTCTAATAATTAAAATTAAACGTTTTTGGGCAATTTAATGACGGTTTTACAGGGCGTATTATTTTAAAGTCTAAGCAAGTTTGAGCCAGGAAAAAATACAACATTGACCGGCCATTTGTGGTTAACCGGGTGGTTGTTAAAAATACAAAAAAAGTTCTGGTTAAAAATCCTGTTATTTTGAACGCCGCAATTCAAGATTTTAATTACAGCTCATTTCTTCCGGGGGGTGGTCGAAGGGGTCTTGAAAATTTTTGGGTGAATAGAATCTATTCAATAGATGGTACAATTTTCGATCTGAGAGGCAACTCGAAGATTGATATTACCAGTCTAAAAAATCACCGATACTTTTAAAGACTACTGAAAAGAACCCATCGTATCACCTCTAAAGGGCTCTTAGGTGTAAAACTACGCTCTTTTCCTCACTGAGGTTTTTTATCGAGCTTTCCTAAACCTCCCCAAACCTGTCTTCTGTCCAAAATCTTTTTGTTCATAATTATGACCGATAAAAGGTTAAAGAAAAAAAAGCATGACTGGTAACGGATTTGCTCATCTCGTAGGTTAGAAAAGCGAGCGCAGGGCGATGTTCCCAAGATTAGTATATTACAACAATTTTTGATAAACAAATCCCAACACAACTATTTATACAGCGGAACATAGTAATAATAGCGTGTATTTTTAAGCTAAAGTAGATTTTACATACCCTCTACTCGGAGAGGGCTTGACCGATTTCAAAGTATCTTGACATAGAAGGTTCCGAGACGGAGAATCATTTGACCAGTCGGAAATCCGGTATACCGGAAATTACTAAGAATGTTTTTTCACCGGATATCCGACTGGTCAAATGATTCCCCGTCCGAAATGCCTATCTCTTTCCGCTAAAAGGGTACGCAAAATCTACTTTAGCTACAGAAAATCCCCGCCACTTCAAAATCATGGAAATCTTACTATTTCAATATGAATATTCTCAGTAAGCTTATTTGCATAAAGTTGATACGTCAATAGTAGGGTGGCCAAGGTAAAACCGAAAAAATTACAAAATGGTCCAAGAATTTGATTTAGACAACTGTTTTGTTGCAAAATTTTGAAAGTTAAAAATTTTTTCTTATGCTTTAATTAGTACACCATTAGTTACCATTTGGGAAACCCACTTCGCGAGAAAAATGGTTGCCACAAATGGTGATGGGTTTCCATTAAAAGGGGTTTCCACAAATGGTTAGTCAGTGTATTGAGTCAAATTAAAAAACCCCATTACGCACCGTCGACTTTTTGGAACCTGGAAATGACCGTGGCCTTGGCCACCCTAGTCAAAAGTCCATTATAATTTATAAACTTCGCTCGGAATATTCCAGAAAACTTTCCACAATATTCATCTATCAATGAGAATCGTTCAATATCCATTATTTCATGGAAACCACATTCATATCAGTTCAGCCGGAGAACGTGAACTTAATAAAAAAAAATAGTTGGTGGATGTTTTATTTTTTTGTGAATAAGTTTGAGATTAAATCCGTCAAATTTGTGACAATGGTTGGCGTTTTATACACCCGCCGTGACAATGAGCTTGGTTGAGAATCTTGTGAGAATTATAATATCTTTTATTACCGCGAGACGCCAAAAAATTACATATTAGTTCAGACCAATTATAAATCATAAAAATTCACCTACGCAAATTAGTAGTTTTCAAAAATTTTATTATTTGCCCAATTTTTGCCTGATTTCTTCGGGATTTGTTTAGCAAAACCTGTCTGACCATTTTCCCTGTAAATCTGATTTCAACCCGTTATCAAAAAAAGTAATTTTGCATGAGTCAGATTTCTTTACTCGGAAATAAGCAAATTCTAAAACTATACTACAGCTTAGCAAAAATTGTCCGGTATTTCTAAATTGTTCGAGAAAATTAAGACCCTCATCCCTATTATTGACAATCTGATTTCGACCCCATGACAAAAAATAAATAAATTTGTATTATTCAGTTTTTTTGTCTCTTGCTTTTGCGGTTGCAAAAGAAAGACGCTTAAAAAACTGCATCATTCGAAAAAAAAATTGTCAAGGGGTCGAAATCAGATCGCCAATCTAAGGGATAGAGTCTAGATCAGGGCTTTGGCCAGGTCTGTTCTAGATTTTTACGAACAATTTTAAAATTTTCCCTACAAAATAGAAGATAAAAAATGTTGATAAAATTGACACTAAATCCGCCACATGCGAAAAGGAGTGGCATTGAGAATCTAGCCACAGTTAAGTCTCAAAAACCACCTCAGTATAAGACAGAAAAAAATATACAACTTCTTTCTTTGTCTCATAAAATTTTATAACCAAAATAAGATGAATTGTTCATAATCTCTTTCTGGATTATTTGAGTCTTAATTTCGACACAAAAGATATTTTTTTTTATGATTAACTTAAAACCCGCTGAAAATGAATTTATTATAGTAACATTTACAGACCCTCCGCAACGACATTGCCAGCACAAAGTTTTTAAGAATATTTAATTGAAAGTGTTTTTAGTTCGCCCGGAATTAACAAGAAATGGCCTAGAAAAGTTTAATTAGTTTTCTTGTAGTCGGTATACCGCGGTACTTGACTGAAAATTATTTGGATATATTCTGTTTTGTTCTTTAGCTTCATCTATTTTCGAGTTCCGACTTTGCGGTATTTTATACAGTACTAATTTATAGTGTAATAATAAGTGATGCGTGAAACACCGACAAAAAATAAAGTTCAACCTGTAGTCAATCGAATTCAAAACAAAATGTGAATTTAAAATTTATTTTATCATAATGGTAACATTCACTCTTAAATATACGATATATCGAAGATAATACTTGTGCGTTATTCTCAACTTGTTTTCGAGATTCTCTCATTTTACTTCCATATAAATTGGCGAGAATTTCGAAAACAAGTTGAGAATAACGCACAAGTACTACCCGCAGATTGTATCTCGCGACATGCGAACAGATTGCGTGGGCGGAGCCCCCATCTCACAGTGGGCAATTCCAGCCCTATTGGCTGAAATTTTCCCCCGTGGCTGGCACACACATTCTTTTGGTAGTATTATCTTCGATATAATATTTTTGGTTTTTGGGGGACGTCACTTTCATAAATGCCTTATAATTGCTAGGAAATGTTCATCTTAGTAAAAATTTCACTATTTATCCAGACCGCTTTTTGTCGTTTACGGCACTTTTCAAAAATAACTGTCGCTGATTGGTTTGTCTCCGCAGAATGAAAAAAGTGCGGTAAGTTTGAAAACTCAGGCTGTAAATCATACAATTTAGAAAATTTTTATACATGTGTAGCACAACAAATGTTGCACTATTGTTTTATCCATTTTACTACTGACCCGGTTTTGAGTCAGGTGAAGTCTCGGGTTATAACACCGCCTGTCAAAATCTGCCAGGGAGTTTAGATTGATGTCCCAAAATCTGACTTTGAGCGACTGATGACATTTTCGGATAAAAACTGTTAGAAATCTCATGATAAAACTACTGAAAAACAAGTTTTACGTCATATTGAATGACTCATCTTAGCTATCAAAATATTTTTTTCTGAAAACCAATAAAAAATTTCTGACTTATAAATTGTCTGTGATCAGCTTAAATTTACCACTACTGATTTTTTTGTCAATATAAATGATATTCATTGTTTGTACTCGATAAGTTAAAAATAACAAATTTATTGGAAAAAGTTAAAAATAAAATTTTTTCTCTTTTAGTTTTGGCGCTTAGTAATATTTGAGTACTCTTCTAGAAATAAGTAAAGTTATACCAACTATGTGACCTACTGAAGAAAAATAGCCAATGTGTAATGGTAGATTTTGAGAAATCAATACGATTTATAGAATAGTACTCAAATGTTTAATTATGAAGCGCCAAAACTTGAAAAAATTTCATTTTTCGACAACTTTTTTTTGCCAAGGTGATTTAAGGTAAATATTAATAAGAGCCAAAACAAGTTAAATGTATGATATGGCACGTTAATGATTATGCAGTTGTTGAAATTGAGCTCAAGAAGGTTCTCGTCGCTGATAAATGAGTCGTGTAATTTACGTGCCCAATATGATTGTTTATATTCTGTCATCACCAGAAAAATCGTAATGATAGCCATTTAGGGTCTTTAAAAGCGATAATCTAGGGATGCGAACCCTACTTTTGGATTTTTCGCAGGGATTAAAATGTGCGATTCTTAGCATAGGTCATATGTTTAAATCAAGACTTTTCCGGTCGTTGACACAATTCAATAGTGTAAAATTAGCATATTGAAAATAAATATTCTACAGTAAAGTAGAAAACTCCTTATAAGCATAATCTTGTACTACAAGATTATGCTTACAAGGAGTTTTCTACTTTACTGTAGAATATTTATTTTCAACATGCTAAGGGAGTTTCTCTTGTGTACGTCACATTTTGATCATAATCTTTCCACTTTGAAGATTTCTAGAAAACGATAAGGTATAGTTTGCAGGCAATCAGGCATGAACAGGGGCAAAAAGCGTCATCATATCCGTCACTTCCGGAAGTGACCCACATGACGTTTTTTAAAGCGTAGGCATACGGTAGGTATACGGTATACCGGTTTAAAGCTGATATTTAGGATCTTGATCAGGCTAGGAAAAAGGAAGGATTATCACTAATAATTTATGAGTCATAATTTGTGACTCATAGTTTATGACTCAATTTATGATTCATCTTACCCTTTCACAGTTTTAAATCGGTTCAGGTATACCGGAGGTAAAAAACCCCATTGTAGAATATCTAGTCAAACAGCCAGTAGAACAGCCAGAAAAATGACACTCTGTTAGACCTACGCTGACTTTTATGGTGTCTGATCAACAGACTCTGATGATATGAAATTCCAGACATAATCGTGTTAGACCTGAAAATTATATCACTTCGAAATTAGTCTTTCCACGAATTTCGTGACCAATATGATATTGGCAATATCCCTTAATGATGCAATACTGAAGTTTTAGTAATAAATGGTTTTGAAACTTACACAAAAATGCATATTTACAGATGACCTATTATAGGTCACCTATAAGAACAAAAAATTAATAAAATTGTCCTTATAAAACGGTGAAATTTATTCACTCGAGAACACCATGGAATAATTTATTAAAGTTCATAAATTTCTGCAGAGTAAATATTGACTTTTGTGCCCAAAAAGATTTTTCCCCTTCTTTAGATGATATATTTTTAATTTAGATTTTTTTTAAATAACAAAAATCAGTTCTTTTGAAAAAATTTAGTCAACCGACGGGATTATGCCAGCTTTTTAATTTTTATTAAGGTTATAATACAAGTTCAACTATGATCATGAACAAGATACTTTTCTAAAAATTGGCAATTTCGTCAATTTCCCAATTAAAACTGAAAATTATATTATAACCTACAGCGTGAGTCTTTTCGGATTCTCCGTTTTTTTACCCAGACGGCTAGACAGCCAAAATCTATAGCAAAGTATAGGCAATTTTGGCTGTCTAGGCGTCTGGGTAAAAAAGCGGAGAATTCGAAAAGACTCACGCTGTATGTCATATGTTTTAATTCGGGCTTCGTTATTTAATTGTTTAAAAATCATTAAAAAAACACATATTCTCAATTTCACCAAAAGTCACATTTGTTTGAGCTTGACATTTGAACGGACTTCAAACTACATAGTTTTTCGGGAAAACGCCCTTATTGATTCTTAACGTTAATTAAAACACTTATTCATTTAGTTAATTAAATTCTTGGTTGGATGTTACAACTTTTTTTCGGAAAATAAGTCCATTTTTTATTTTTTTTAAAACTTGCTTTTAATATAAAATTCAAAAATTTTGGCTCAATATGTAAAATTATTCAGAATTTTATATGTAATTTTCAAAACTCCTGAAATTGAATTTGAACCGTAAGAGTAGTTACTCGATATTTTCCGTAATTTATAATTCTATGTAACGTGTTGCTTTCTAGCGATTCATGTGGTGAGTTTTTCGAGGTAATTTTCGGTCAGATTACAATTTTTTTCGGTTTTGTTAGTTGTTTCAGTTAGTTAGTCCCGAAAAGATGTTTACTGATTGACCGAAACTAAATTCGACACTTATTTACGAATGTAAATTTATCTTGGAGATCTGCTAGTATATACAGATTCTCTTATGACGGTTATCTGAGGTAGATCATCTTTAAAGGGTAACTTTATGAGGTGAAAGGTTACTATTTGAGAATATTTACTGTATATACAATAATCTATAGCAACCCTATTATAAAGTATTTAGTCGATATCGATTTTTTGTGTGACTACTGTATACTCATTTGAGGTCTTCTTGTTAAACGATCTAGTCGATTAGGTATAAAGCAAGAAAATTCTTAAGAACCTACTTCAAATCGATCTTGCTATTTTTACACTGAAATTTCATTCCTAACCAATCTTTACGATTAAAATCTGTTCCTTTGAAGCCGAGAGATTCGCTCTATTTGCAACAAATATGCAGAAAGTTCAACTTTTTTTTGTAGGAAAATCGTATTATTTCTGATCGACCTAGAAATGAATATAGAACGTTCTGCTCTAGTCTTCTGCTCAGCTTGTTTTTATTTAGATGACATTGATTAAAACGCAGTCGTCCATTCTTGTTCGGTTGTATGTCACGCTATATGGAGCGTAAAAAGGTGCGATAATCGCAAATCATTAAGTTTGATAGAAATAGGAAATCGGTACTTGAGTTTTGAAGAGTTTTTCAAGTTTATAATTTCATGGTTTATCAAAAATAACAAAACCTTTTTTTATATAAACTAGCTCTAGTACCGTCATTTTCGACGATTTACCACGACCGAATTAAGAACCCGAAATTTGAGCACTCGCATGCTTGTATTAAATAACAATTATACTATTTTGGGCTAGTTTTTGACCAATCAAATCGCAGTATTTTTCGAAGATTTTAAAATCACTTATTTTTCGCAAAAGTTCGAAAATAAATAAAAACATACTTTTTTCAGGCAAAATTCTATAAAAAGAAAATTCCACCGGAACCAATTTATTCACCAGATCTTTTTGAATTTTAACAAAAGTTCAAGAATTTTCTCGTCTTTCAAAATTGTACTGTATTTAAATTTAGTTATTTTAGAAACAATCGCCAGCGAAACCTTAGCAGCATGGCTCAGCACTGGAAAAAAAGTTCTTTTGATTGATTGTCGAGCAAACAGTTTTTCGTTTACAAACAGAAGGGTCAGAGGAGCACACTCGATGAGATGCAACTCAATTAAAATGAGAAGATGTAAAGGTAAATATTTATTCAAAAAAAATTATTATAAAATGATCAATTTTCATAAGATTTTAACTGATATTAAAGTTAATTACTATTCCAGATAAGATACGCCTCAAATTATTTTTTTGCTGTTCAAAATACGATGGAATTTACACATAAGCTTAAATTCCATCGTATTTTGAACAGCAAAAAACGAATTTGAGGCGTATCTTATGTGGAATAGTAATATAGTCTATAGACCAGTTTCAAAACAGTTAAAAATGCAACCAATTAATTTTTTTCTATATTCTCTTAAACATTCACTTAAAGGGGGTATGCGACTCTGATTTGACATTTTCTCGGCTGAAATATTACTGGAAAAACTAAGCAGTTTTCATCATGCGAGAAAAACGACAAATGCTCAATTTGTAATCTATCCTTAATCTTGCAGAAAAAGTACATCATACAAATTATTTTGACCATTACACCAATAGCACAGTATCGTGGAACAAGGTGACATTTTGCAAAACTCAAAATCTATCTCCTCTCCAGACGGGTAAATCAAATTGAGGCTCAAATTTCACAGATCACGTAACGTAGTTATATAATTTTTCATACGAGCGCTTTTTTGATCCGCGCAACTGAACAATTCAGAACCCAAATAACCGACTGATTTTTAACATATTTCGCCTACAAAATCTATCTCCCTCCGAGGATATGTTTGCAAAATAGCTCAAATTTTTATCAAAGTGAATTCCTCAGAAAATTTTTGAACACGAGGTTGATCGAGGCTATTCGTTTGCATTTCGAGATAGAACTCGACAATAATGATTTTTTTGTCATTGTTCCGAAAAATTTTCCGAACAAAAAAGTGCTTTTCGATTTTTTCGAAAGTGAGGCTCAAAGAAAGCCAGTAAAAACACTGATCGAGAAAGTTGGCTTACGTCCCATCCGATATTTGAAGTGTTATTGGTCAAATTTGAGCAACGTTATTTTTTGGACTTCATCTTTTAAAAATACTTGGAAAAAAATTCGAAAAAGAATGCGAAAATTTTTTTTGATGATTGGGTTCTTAGTACACTAATTATCACCCCGTATCAATTTCAAGCGATGTTTAATGCGCCTAAGCCTTTATTTAATCCAGAGTCGCATACCCCCTAAGGATGTGGCGACGATATTCAGCTTCACGTATATACTTTTTGATACACCTATGTTATAGAGAATTTTCTGCCAGTTTTTTAACTTGTAATATTTTTTTGGTTTTGAGATTTTTTCAAAGAAAAGTCGGTTTTTCGGGGGGTTGAAATTAAAGGTTAAATTAAGGGTGACGATAATTAAGATTTCTCAGATAACTTTTTGATTGCCTTATTTTTAGAGAATTGTCACTTGAGTTTTTTAACTATCAGGATTTTTTCTATTTTATTTTTCAAAACAGTAGGTTTTAGAAATTTCTAGTTATGAATTTCACCAAAATACTAATATTCACAAGTGGTTCCTGCATTTTGGAAAAAAATCAGAAAAACTCTCCGCTGGACCTTAACCCAGGCTTGCGGTAAATTTGATGCACAAATGAAAATTGTATTTCTATATATTTCAAGGAGGAGTAGGCTTTGCGGAGGCTCCCAAATACGCTGTTTTGACCACTAGGGCAAAATTTTGAAAAGCTCTCCGCTCCGAGATGCGCATTTATATTGGAAGTTGAATCGCAAATAACAAGAAAAAAGTGATGAGGAAGCTAAGCTTTTTAGTGCTTTAGGGACGCCTACTAAAACCATTTCTCGGAGCTTAGGTTGGGTATAGATGCTCTGAGCTAGACCTTTAAAGTGTATTAGTCTTGAACAATTTATTGAAGCAGGTTTCCAAAACTTCAAACTTGAAAATGTGTAAAAAAGAGCCCAATTTCGCTCGCCCACATCCTTAAAAATGAATTCGTATGAATCACGAAAATATTATTTAACTTTTCGCGACCAAACAGTTGAAAAAGACACTTTTCATAAATTTTGAGCTATCTCTGAGGAAAAATCGAAAATATTAAATACTATTTTTTAACTTGTCCATTAGTCGCGGAAAATTCAAAATTTTGTAACATAAAGTAATACTGTCGTATCACATATAAGGACACCCTCTATAACATGGCAAAAATATAGCCAAAACCTACGCTTTTCGATTTTCGTCCGTCCCTCTATAAGAACAATATGGCAATTTTGTCTATAAAACACCTGTTTTTGTAAATTTTTAACCGAAAAGCAAAAAAACAGGGTCTTCATTATTTTGGACAAAATAATGACCGCCGAAACTTGGCTTATGTTTTATCTCTTCACCGTTATGTTTGAAATTTTTAGAACAATTTTAAAAAATAAGGACAATATGGCAGTAATAGCTAATGACAATATGGCAATATCTCAGCTGTCCTTATAGACGAAAACCACAGTAGTATATTTAACACATATCAGTTGATCTTATGTTAATAAATTTAGAATTTCCCTCGCACAATGAAGAATATAAAACTGAATAAATAATATTTTCGATTCTTCCATCAGAAGTACCTCAAAAGTCATGAAAAGTCTCATTTTTTAATTTTAGGCCACGTTTTGAAACGACTGAAATTTTCTAAAAAAAATTACATCACCAAAAACCCCATTTTCGGGATGCAGATCTGAAATCTAAATTATCTCGTCTTGGAGTTATATTTTTTCATAGAGGTTTTTTCAGGTGATAATCAAGATCCTTCGTGATCCATTAATGGTCCGTTATCACCGAGAACATGTATTTCTCGGCCACCCCCGCAATTTACCGAATAATCTGACGCCAAAAGAAAGACATTGGAATAGGATTCCTAATATATTCATATTACAGTATGTTTTTTTTTACTTGCGAAATGGGAATTGTCATTTAGGTGATTACGGCCAATTNTGGATTATATTTTCAAACCCTTGACATCGGCTATAGAATGGCTTTCAAAATAAAATTCACTTAGTTACTATTTTTAATTGGCCCTAATCACCTAAATGACAATTTCCATTTCGCAAGTAAAAAAACACATACTGTATATGAATAACTTTTTTGCAAAAACATATAGGATGAAATATTGCCACTATTGCAAAAAAATGAACTTCCTGTTCAAATTCTCAACGAACTCATTTTCCTCGTCAATACAATTAAATGATTGATGAATGAGGTCTTTGATAATAAATGTAGTTTTATACTCCAAATTAACGGAATTAGAGTCTCGTTTGAATAGAGGGTTGGTTTTGTGCGAAAAAAGGAGAATCTGTTGAACATTTAATTCCTTCAATAGAGCTAATCCCATCTCAGCCAGGGGATTCAGTTTTCATTAAAAGTTTTTTTGTAACACGGAAAACCAAAAATTAAAAAGCTATTTTGTCGTTGAGCGCGTTGGATTTAGTTTAATTTTTTGAAATAATGTACAACCATTTTTTCACCAAACTCGTTTTTTAATATGAACTGGTGTCATATTAAAAAATTGTTGTGCACATTTACACCAAGTGATTGAATATAAACACAATAATATTTTCAAAGCTAAAATCAGATTATTTATTTTGTGATATACCTCCAAGACCGATAAAAATACAGCATGTCACATTTTTGCTTGCGATCTTATTTTTTTGTTCAAAACTGATTGACACCGTTTATTGGTCAATGAGAATTTAAATTTGGTAAACACCCACGTGTTTGTTAGCAAAAACCTAAGATCGCAATCAAAAATGTGACATGCTGTATAATATATCATTATTAGGGTAAAATTGAAACTTGTTTTGATATTTTATCTTTAACAAAGATAACTTTTGTTTTTGAAAACTGACCCAAACTAACTGCGAATTTATATATTGTGCCAATATAATTTGAATTCGCAGTAAGATTGGGTCAGTTTAGAACAACAAAATAAACTTTTGAAGATAAAAGCTCAAAAGAAATTTGTTATGCCAATTTGGTATCACTCCAATAATATATTACTAATAATATATTAGTAGTATATTCTGATGAGTCTTGGAGTCATATTACAAAATAATTAATCTGATTTTATGATCATATCTTTAAAAAATGTATTTGATCGACTCTAAAAAATATTGTTTTACTAAGTTATGCCTTCTTTATTTGCGTTCAGTCACGCATTTCATTACTTTTACATACTGTATGTAATACAAATCACTTACCATATTGTACTACATAAAGCCAATCACGAGTGTTATTTGTACAAATACAGACCTCAAAATCTACTGATCTTTTTACACGATTATTAGACCGTCATCACATGATTTAAAGGTCAGCGGAGTCTAATATGTGGTTGAATAACACCGATTTTGAACCCGCAAATATTATTTCTAAGTCACCGATTTAAAACCGCAATAAATATTATTTAGTCATCAGTATTTCCATTTTAAATGAATTATCATATATATAATATATGGATTACAGATCTTGAATATTTCTAAATGCGAAATCTGAGCATTTGATTGGTTGATCCTTTCCAAATCTTACCAATGAATTCGGCCTATTCTGCAATCCAGGGTTTCTATTGGGTGCTAGTATCCCGCGTTGTTTGTATCATTCAAATATTCAGGATCTGTCCTCTGAGGGTCTGTAAGCCATATTATTTTATAAGAATGACAGAATTCATAAAGGGGTGGTCGTTGCTAGAAAGAAGACAAATAAACGGTTATAAACTCACGCCAATAGCTTATTTTGTATACAACCACTAGATTTTGTTTTCTTTAGAAAGCCTTAAATTAAAACCCGTCGAAAATTCAGGTTTTTCTTAAAATCGACGAATCTAAGACATCAATTCAGCAAAAGCCTCAATCCCCGAATTTTTTAAAGTACTTTCGGGCAAATGGGCTCTATATATCAAATGTAGTATTTATTTTGTCATGTTAACTGTGAATAAACTACCATAATATTCAAAAATGCTAACAAAGCTTACTCAAAATTTCCGGCCCAAATAAGCCTTCATTGCTCCCTTAATAAATTTGTCAACGCAACTTTTTGGCTATTAGGAAGGAGGTTTACGTGTAATGGTTTTCGACAATTGAATTCGGAAATCGAAAGTGTTCCGCCACGTCCGGAATGGTTCCGGGTATGACTCATCCCCCCAATATCCGCTCAGCGGCTTTCAACTTCCGATATTTCATTTCCTGTTTATTCAAGGTTTCTATCTATTGGAAAGGTTGAGAAATAATTATACTTGGGGAAATTTCCCTAGGTTAATATTGTTTTCGCATTCATGTGCAAATAAATGAAATAAAACCCACCGGTCTCTATTCATCAAGCGTTTCATATTACATAACAATAAGATCTTGTATTGGTCAGAATAGTAATCTCAGTAACCTGAGTTACAAATTTGAATAGTAACCTCACGATCTGCTTAATTATGAAAGTATCATATAAGGCTACTATTCAAACTTTTATCCTGATCAAAACAAGAACAAAAAAAATATTAGTATCTTTTTCCAAAACAATCCTGAAAAAAGTCATATTACAATGTTGTAATATGACTCTATTCGACGAATTTAAGTATTCATATAGAATAATGGTTTGATTTTTAACCCAAAAAGGGTCTTATCATAAAGATTAAAAAATATCTAGGATTTCTGTCTCAGAGATTGATCGGAAAATTTTACATCAACAATTCTATTTTCATTTTGCTGAAATGCTATTTTCAACAACTTGCACTTTCTAAACTCCTTTATCCCGAAAATCTATGGGGTTAATCTTTACATTTGAAAACTAACTTATTAACCTGTTAACCCACGTGTTACAGAGTACCCTGATCGAACTGATATCCGGTCAGATCTCCCGCGACGAAAGTTGCCAGATTAGGCTCCTTTTCGACACATTTTTTTGAGTTAGCTAGGTAAGAAAGGTTTTATGCCAAATTTGATCTTATGTCAAAATAGCAGGAATGCGATGGGAAAAATTATTAAGATTAAATTTTTTGATTATGATTTCAAGGTGCGGAACTTCGTGATCTATGTGAAAACACCGGCATAGTTTTATCCGTAAAACCCGGCTTATTTCAAAGGGATCGTGCGTGATTTGGAATATCTTGAAAGTGCATTTTCCGAATTCTTTTCAAATAATAATATTTTCTTTTTCTTGGCAAGATGTTTCACTATTAACAACAAATCTGATTTTTTCTCGCAGCCACCCCGATGTTTCGAATGTGAATTTCATTTAAAATGAATATAAGAATTTCTGTAAAATAAAATTTTAAATATTAAGTGGGTACTCGATGGTTTCAGAGAATCTAACCGAAAATCTCGTATCTGATCGATATTAAATTTGTATGACCGAATGTATGTCAATTTTGAAATAATTTCATTGCAAAACAAAGTGGGATGAAATTTATTTATTTGCAGTGTCATTTCCCAAAATAGGACAAAAAAACAAAATTGATATTTAAGATTATCGACTAGTTTTTAAAATAATTGAGTTTAATATCAAATCTGGTGGTGTCATATTACATAATAAGTCAATTTTATTTTTGAATAAAAGTCAATTTATAATTAACAGATAATTAACTTCTTGTTCAAATCAGTTACTATCAATATCAAATCCGATGGTGCCATTTTGCGTAGCTTCAAAATTTCTAATTAATTCTTAAAAATAGGTCAATCTAGAAAATATGCTGAATTCCGCTTTTCAGATTCTCAGTTTTTTGAAATGAATTCAATTCTATATTAAAACCACTTTCTATTAATAATAAATTCCATTTCTTAAGGTAAACTGCCATTAACGGATATTGTTCCCGACGATGCGACTCGTACTAAGCTCCAGAATAATGAATTCGAATGTGTCGTCATCTATGACGAGAACAAAGTGACCGAACCCTGTAGAATGGCATACAGAACAATACTCTCTGCAAGCCCACTTTGTCGGGTTCTTCTCCTACAAGGTAATTTCATTTCCGGTTCACGGTTGAACTTCCGGTTCAAATAAAGTTAGATTTTTAAAAATTCAATTAGGAAATATAGTTAGCCGATATTGAAAGAAACGCCAGCCAGGTGTCATATTTCATTGCGAAACGCAATTAGACGCATTTCCGGTCTATTTCCAGAATTTAGAATTGAATTATTTGTCGGAACGTACACTTTCGTTAAATTAAGAAAAAATGGTGCGGGACCAGAACAATTTTAACAATAATCAAATTTCACAGCTAATCTAATCTCACCAAAAAAATTATATTTTAGATTAAAGTAATCACGATGATATTTTCTTTTATTTGCCTTCAGTTACTATTTTGATAATTATAGCGGGTCCCAAGTGTATATTTTATGGCGGTGCCATTTTTGGTACACTTTTTACTTTTTGGGTTTATAGACAATTTTACAATTAAAAAAAATTATAGAAAAGAATTATCAACCCGATATTTAACAGGAGGAGGCCCAATATCGCCGAAAAAACCTACGCAATTTCACGATTTTAAGCTAAATTCCTGCCAGTGCCCATATCGCCGAATTTGCGTGGGCGTTTGAGGGTTTTATTACAAATTACTTTAAGTGCGTCATGAATGACGTCATATTTCAAGATTTAATTTCTCAAATCTACTTTTTTGAATTTTCGTTTGATTGAGTACGTTATTATACACATTTCAGTATTATAAATCATCTGAACCTGTTGTAAAACTCCTTATTAAATTTAAAAACTTTTCAAATTATTAAATCATTTCGAGCACCCACGCATTTTTCATTTTTGAACGAAAAAATTTATTTTTGTCCCTATATCGCCGAAAATGACCAATATTACCGAATATTGCCGAATTTTTATGGAAAAAAACTTTCGACGATATTGGGCCTCCCCTGTATCCAACATTATTTAAAAAAAATAAAGCTTGTATCTATCATATCTGGCTTATATTGCGTCATTTCCGCCGTATTTCCTTTTTGGGCCTGCGTTGACTTTAATCGTTCATCTGATTTAGTCATTGATAGCCTCATAAAAGCATAAGCCCGTTTCTCCTCGGAGAAGTCGAGATTTTGGGGCGGATGATAAAGAGGGGATGAATCGGGGAAACGGACTGGGAGACTAAAGGATCATGTTGATACTCGGAGATGACGTGGTTAGGGAATAACAATTTGGTATAGTTTGGGGTCCCATTCAAAATTGTTCAGCCGATCAGAATCTCCAAAAATGGCTTCTGGAAAAATAATATCATACAGTAGATTTGCAGATGATTCCTGCATAATTATACATTTTTTGTGACTGATTAGACGTAAGGTTGTACCTTAGCTAATAGTGAGTTTATTGCTTATTTGTATAGACATGTATATAAAAATTCCTTGAGATATTTTTTGGAAGATATAAATTCTTCCGATCAAAAATTGAACTTTTCAGTTAATTAAATGAACCCAAAAAGGAACTTATTTGTTTAGACATGAAAATATTCTTGAAAATGATCAAATTCATTCTATACAATATAAAATAAAGGGAATTTTAAATATTATATCTAATTACCATCATAGTATAATAAATAAAACATAGTTAAAAGGGGGCGTACTCACTGGTTGATTTCAAAGATAGGGAGACCACTTTTGAGGAAATTTTCGAATTTTGAAAGAATTTTCCACCGTGAATAAAACTTACGCAGTTCACACGAACTATCTTTAGAAAGTTTAAATGAACTAAAAAATGTTTTTCATAGAAAGTCATATCCAAAATAAACTTATAACTAAAAAACTAAAAATTTTCTCGCTCAAATTATACACTAACTTTAGATTATACTTCACCATAAATTGAACAGTATACACGTTTTTGTGATCTGACACGTGAAATGTCACAAATAATTCCATAATACCATGTTAACGTAGCTTATAGATCAATAAAAGTGACAAAGCTTTTCGCTGGTTCACCAAAAGCACAAATTGAAAATTAAGAAACCTCAAACGTCGTTTATGAATATGACTGTGTCTGTCATGATTTCTACATAGGTGAAACTTAACGAGTTCTTGATGTTCGTATCAGAGATCATCAAACGAAAAGTAGAAACACTAATATTTATCAACACATTAAAACATGTGAATGCTACAAAAATCAGCTGAAAAATTTGCTGATGAAAATATCAAAATTTTTACAAGTTAACCTGAAGCAAATTATGTTTTTTTCTCTTCTAGATTCAAAATAATATCTAGGGCCATAGAACTTCTAGAGATCGTGGAAAAGTTGAAGCTTTTTATATAAGGGTCAGACGACCAGTAAATTATCAGTTTGACCAAAAGTCTTTCCAGTTATATGAATAATTACCAAAAATATCGCTTTATACGCCAAATAAAAAAATTTAATTTAAAAAAAAACACATTTTTAACAACTTTCTAGAACCAAATTTGCCTTGGTGTTATTATTTATTCCTGTACTTTTTCATTGCATAAACATACTTTAAAAATGAATTACAAATACATTCGAAACATGGCAGTACCTTTAATTTTGATTATTTAATACAGTCCACAACCTCATACTGGAACACTTTCTCTAACTGGAACGCTTTTTTAGGGTCGGTCTATTCTATGTATATGATAGTAAAAATAAGGTTATATTTTCTAAGATTCCCATGTAAAAATATAATTTTATTTTCGGAGTCATTTTTCAATTTTTCGAAATTTGACTCCTAATATTTTCAAATTAGATTATTGATCAAATCTGGAGATTATTATAAAAAACAAGTTTTTCTAGCTAGAATGATAGCAAAATGACAAAAGTGAATTTTAAAATGACTCCAGACAAAAAATACATATTTTTGAAACCGGTCTTTAAATTGAGTTGGTATCGAAATTTTCTAATTAGATTGAAATTATGGCCGATAAACAATCAAGTCAACCGCAGAGAGCTATTAAATGAATTGAGTAATTTTTATGCGTACATGAGTAATGTTTCCAGTTTTTAATATACATCTGAAAGCCCCTTAGAACAGAAATGCTTCCGATATGCTATGTATTTGGCCGCAGGGTAATGGTGATATATCTTTATAAGGTGAAAGCCTCTTGATAAAACCTCTTTAGTAGTTATGTTGACAAAGTACTTTTATAAACCCCATTTAATGCCAAATGTCACAAATATTGGATTAGTTGCCATATAACAGGCTACAACTTTGGGGTGAAAACCACGCAACTTGAAATAAGATGACCTTAGGGCATTGATTTTATTAGGTTTAAAAATCAGAAATTGTCAATATTTTGTTAATTATAATTTTTATCGAAAATACAATTTTTTAGTCCGAATTAAAAGTTTTCGGGAAAAAGACTGCTAAAAAGTGTCAAATTACATGTCTTAAAAATTCGACACCAAAATCTTTTTAATTTTTAAATAATTTAAAAGTAAATTCTTAGATGGTGTTTCCGCTATGGCAAAAAATTATTCGAGCCTGCTAGAAAGTGGTGCGAAAAGCCCATTGAAGTCTTCCGAAATAACAGTAGTAGATGAAAGAATAAAGCCAAAAATTTCATTGGAAGTCACAAACACGCCCGAATACGACCAGGTACTTAGAAACACCCATTTAGTTTCAGAATAATCTCAAAGTTTATTACGTTTACCGGACACGATAAATAAATATTATGAGCAAGTTCACATTTGCTTGAAGAATTAAAAAAAATAACTGTATAACAGTTACACATAACAGTACACATGTTTTGATAATAAAACTTCGGTTTATGTACATGTAGCTTGATATAAAATGGGGAAGGCGTTTCCCAAATCATAGTCTAGATACAGAATGTTCCCGTCTTCGAGTTAATATACCTATTAGTCATAGCCTATTACTAATAGGCTATCATGAGACTCTGTTAAATGTGTGACATACAGTCTTTCCTCGGAACGAACAAATACAATACTTTGAGAAGCAACGTAAAATAGTCTCAGATCTCTCCCTGATTCAAAATGTTGTCTTTTTTCGTTCCGAGGCAATTAAGGAGAAATACAGTATGAGTAGGGTCATACGGTATGAGTCATACCCGAGGGTAAAATCGACTTTTGATACAAGACATTCATCACGGAATAAAAGTAGTTGACCTGTGCAGAATTTTTAGGAGATTTTTGTGAAAATGAAAAAAAAGTTTTTAACGGTAACTTTCCGGGGTAAACTGACTTTTAAAGTTCAAATTGGCAATTTGGATAGCTGCTCATAGGCGCTAAATCGGCTAGTTATGCCTATCAAATGGCTCTTGAAATATAACGTCGAATATGACAAAAAAAATTGGTCGGCAGAGGGCCCAGAAATATTTTATTTCCATTTTATGTGTTTCCGCCTACGCATTTTCCATCAAAATTGACCGAAATAATCGGTTGGCCGAAATAATAAGCTTATTGTTTTTGTTCTATCCCATAAGCCTAGATAATTATTTCTGGCATTGTTTGTTTTGAAGATTGGCCTCCCGGGTATGACCCTAAGTATGAGTCATACTGTATGTCATATACTGTATATATATATTTGTAAATAACATAACGCGGAGAGTATATGATATATAATTTAATGTCTGGTGTGATAGCCCTATAACTTTCTCCCAATAACCCTAGAACTTTCCTTCAATATATTTTCTAAAATCTATCACTTTTTACAAGGTCAGAATACGTCATTTATATACTTTCTGTTTGCCTTTAAAATGATTATCTCTAGACAATAATAATGTGATAAGCAATTAAAAATAAAGTTTGGTACAGTCATTTATTGCAAGATGACTCTAATTTTATCATCCGACCTATTTCGAAATCTTTATACAGTAAAATTATAGCTAATTTTTTTCAGTTGGTTACAACGCTTTGCTAAGGCATTATTAATTATTTAAATAATAAGTCCGAGTCTAAAGAAGTTGGAATAATACAGCTAAAATATACGAAATTTATATTTAGAAGGCCTTATCGTAAGAATTGAGTATGAAAATTGTTTTGATGGTTTTAAGCATATTTTTGTTATAAATTAAAAAAAGAGGGCAATATAATATGAGTCATATTTAATTTTCCAATAATATGGATAATGATGCGCGTCAATCTAAATTTCACACAAAAAGTATCCGGTTTCAAAAGAATGCGTCATTTCTTTTTTGGGTAATTTCCTATGATTTCAATATATCCATAATATGGATTCCATATAACTAATATTTCAAAAAGCAGCACATACATTTTTTTTGATATATGACTCCAAAAATTTATTCTGGAGTCAACTTTCTAAACGCTGTAAAATTTGTATACTAAGATATTTTGCCAAATTATGATTAAAATAGTCTACTAAGACGTAGACATTACTCATTTGAGCCTTCTTTTATTTTTATGTCACGTTAAAATAACTAAATCCCATTGAGCTCGAGAAGCGAACTTGGGCTTAGCTAAATGTTCCCGGGTGAAAAAGCCCTCTTTAAACAATAAAAAGAGCAAAGAGATCATCCCTCAGGATTAAAATATTGTTTAACCACCAGCAGAATGTGCTTAAGCCGTATATCAAACAATGTGACTTTGGTAAACCAATTTAGCGTTAAAATTCTGGAATAGAAAATTTTTCTTTGGGAATATTGGGGGTATACAAGGTTTTGGCAATACCGTATTGCTTTCCTTAACAAATGACGTCATATTGATAATGATGCCCGAGTCCAAAAAAATCTTCTCATCTTAATAAAGATTTTTTTCGGACTCGGGGACCGTAATCGATATATTCATCAGTTTTGTTGTATTTGAAGTTTTAGAACTGCTTAGAATTAAGTACTCTAAGAGGCCAAATCAATTTAAAAAGAGTCAAGTTTGGACAAATTTAAATTCAAAATATGTCGTCATTTTGGGTACGGAAATCATCCCGAATACAAGCCTTAGTTTTCGAAATTGATGTTTCACGATTTTAGGGCAATAATTTCAGCCGGATATTGACCAAATTATCGATTTCCATGTTACGTATTTACTTATTTCCATGTTTTTCGTACACGATTCAATTTCCGAAACGGAAATATTTAAAACAAATTGAAAAATGTTTTGTTGACTGATAAAATTACAGGTTTGTGTCGCCATCTGTTTTGTTGTCATAGCCATTTTCAAAACAATTTTTCCAAATATGAATTTATTTGGAAGATCTAGTATAGTCTATACTGTATAGACTATATTTAGCGAAAGTTGTCTCAATTTTCTCAAAAACTTTTAGAGTAGACAGCTCATTCTTTTAATTTTGAAGTTTAAATTAAATGTTATAATTGAGGAATACTTAAAAAAAGTTATTTTCAATTATTACATTGTATTTAGCCTTACATTTTGAATGGATGAGCTCTCTACCGAAACTATTGGCGCCTTTTGAAACTTTATACTACTTTATTAATACTAAATATCATATCCCCTATTCACACTTTTGTAAATATCCCGGCCCTACTACTTAAAAACACACTACGTTTCCTAATCAGGGCCGGGATATTTACAGAAGTGTGAATAAGGGATATATAGTGGGAAACATGAAACATTTTCTAAACAAAAAATAATGTTTGTCAATTTCTTTGCTTGTAATGCAAGAAAAGCAATATTTGAGACGAACCATGAGTTTGAACGACTTTTAACTTCACTGTTGATTTAACGCGCCACGTATAGTTTAACAGTAGAATTGTTGATTTATGATTGTTCTAGGAAATTTAAACATGAATTGTAAAGCCAGTAAATTAGTATAGACCAGAATTTTATAGAAGAACTTGTGTTCGGCAAATGTCATAAGTCATGACATTTGCCGAACACAATTCATACTATAAACAATATAAGTTATTTAATATGATATACTATTATACCATATTACGTAACTTATATAGTTAGTAGCATGAACCTGTTATTAAATTCGGCAAGGTTTATGGAAGACGGGAAGCATTGTACAGAATCTCTGGAGAATCTGATCCGAGGTTAAATATCTAACTTGTTCAAAAAAACTTGGTCTTTTAGAGCTCCCGATGATCAGGTAGTTTTAATATTAATCTAAAAGCTTTAAAATTTGGTTTCCGCTGTTTGTTAGAGATTCTCTAATATAAAATTAAAAATTTATCGGCAGACAGGTCGGTTGAATTTCCGGCATTTGTACACGTCTTTGAACAAGGAGAATATGATTTATTGAAATCTTGAATATATATATATTCAATATATATATTCAGTAGATTCCCTGTTCAAGACGGCACATATTCTCAAATATAAGAGTATAGCATCACCGCTTTATGTTTTTATTTCCTGTATGAAAAGAAATGAAAAATTAACTTACATTGTTTACAGTACAGTGTGTGCAATTCTTCACTGCGATAAGAAAAGGAGTAGCATTTTGACATGCCATGACACCCTTGTTTTTCATTGGTCGGTTAGTTGTTTGACCCTGTTACGAAATTTGACAACCTTACTATGCATAAAATTCTGACACTGTAAAAATTATAAAATTGTTTGATAAAAATGTATGAATTATTTTTCAAACACTTTTACGCTGGACAAGTCGTTAAAGTTAGGTACCATACTAATTGTGAAATCTGCTTTGATTGGTGCGTTTTAATACAAAAAATGAGAGAAAGTTCATCGCTCAAAACGGCTTCCTCGATTAGTATTGTATAAAGAAAATACAAAAAACAAGTAAAATATGGTTTACGTCGCGATGTACAGTATGTCAGATTTTAGCTCAGGATTTCAGCTTCAGCTAGCAAACGACACTGACCCGGATTTGAAAGAGTTAGCTTAAATCTGAAACGCAGTATGTATGAATTGAAAATTACACAGGCTGGTTTAACACATGAGTATGTCAGAAAATATACTGTATAACCGTTAATGTGTAAACCAGGCAGACTGTGTTATTTTTAATTTCCTTACATTATTCCTGAACTTATAACGTCACCATTTCCCGCATTTTTATTTATAAAGCGGTAATGCTTTGATCTTATATTTGAGAATCTGTGTCGTCTTGAACAGGGAATCTACTAGATTATATATTCAGGATTTAAATTAATCATATTCTCCTTGTTTTAGACGTGTACAAGTGCCGGAATATTTAACCGACGTGTCTGTCGATAAATTCTTAATTTTCTAACAAAAAGCGGAAACCAATTTATAAATTTTATATCTTCTAGATTAATATTAAAACTACCTGATCACAGGGGGCTCTAAAAGACCAAGTTTGTTTTGAACAAGTTAAATATTTAACCTCAGAGCAGATTCTCGAAAGATTCTCGTCTCACAACCACGATATTTACTCATGTATTCAATTGTTGCTGGTTGGCCCTAACGCGGTATTCCATAGAGTGTAAACCGAGATAAAAATACATTTTATCAGGCATAGTCAAGAAAGTTATGGTCAAATTTTTGAAAACTGACTAATCTTATTTT
Organism: Oikopleura vanhoeffeni; assembly: GCA_004367855.1. Taxonomy (NCBI): domain Eukaryota; kingdom Metazoa; phylum Chordata; class Appendicularia; order Copelata; family Oikopleuridae; genus Oikopleura; species Oikopleura vanhoeffeni. The sequence continues at coordinate 62,274 of SCLH01002186.1, read as the reverse complement.
TTTACTAAAAAGGGGAAATAAAACTTTGAAATTGAATGAAATATTCAAAATGTAGCTTTTTCTCGGTCAACCCACCCGTTTTTCTGAGACAAAAGACGAAAATTGTCGAATTTTTTCCTGAATAAATCGCAAGAACCGTTATTTTGCATAATAAGTTGTATCTTAAAATCATTAATAAAAAAACTAGGTCTACAGTAAGCACTGGTTACTACAAGTTTTTAGGAAATTGTTGTGAACATCTTTCAGAAAAATAATAATGGTTCAATCTGGTTTTTATTTTCTTAGTTAGAACAATCGGATAATAAATTTTGAAAGACACGGTTTACCTCATTTGATTTAATCCTTATTTTGAAAATTGTATAGTTTTTTCAGAAAACAGTGAGTAAACTTTATTCTAAAGCGTTAATAAATTTCTGCGAATTGAAATTATCTACAGAAAAAACGTGACATGCTGTAGATATAATTATATACAAATTCAAGTCTATACTTATTTCCAATGACTTAAAAACAATCAAATCACAAGCACTTCTATTTTTCCCGTTAAAAGAGTCCAACTTGGTGCCTGGGCGGGATTTCAATGCTCAAATGAGTGAGAGGGTTAAGAAAACATTTTTTGTTAATTTTGAGGCTAATCAGAGTTATTAACTTTGTAAGGAAGGGTTTTTAGGGTAAATTTGTCAAAAATCGGATAAATGACAGTTGTTATTTTCGTTTTACTCTGACAGCAATACATAAAATATATATATCAGGTGTATCGGGATCTGTTTCGACATCTTCAGACTTTTGAGATAGTTTTACAAAATAAATTATGTCACAAATTGAACTTTTTTGAGATTGTTCTGAACTCATTCAAAAATGCGAACTAATTTAACCGATTATATTTCAGGGAGTGCCTGTCAACATCGTAGACCATTTATACCTTGGATCTGCCGCCCACGCGGCTCAGTGTGAGCTCCTTGAGCGTCTCGGGATCACCGCCCTCCTCAACGTCTCACCAAACTGCCCCAACCACTACCCAGAAAAATTTGAGTATGTGACAATCCCGGTCGAGGACAACTCAACGGCCGACATCAAAATGCATTTTTTGAAGGGCATAGATTTCATAAACAGCGTTCAGCAACGAGGGGGAAAAGTGTTAGTCCACTGTAAAGCTGGTGTATCGAGATCTGCCACCCTTTGCCTAGCCTATCTCATCAAAAGTCACAAAATGAATTTGAACGACGCTTACGACGAAGTAAAGGTAGGAAAAGTACCTTATTGACGAAAAGTTGGGAGCTCACGAGGAATGAGGTCAAGGGTTAAAAATTAGAAACACGATTAATTTTATAATTGAATATTGATACAAATCTAGCTTGAAGTTATACATGTCAAGTTTTGGGCATATTAAAATTATGTCGTATCGGAGCTAAATTGGAGCTATCTGAAATTTGACACCATTTTCAGGATTTTTTTATCCTTGTTGAGGCGTATCCATTTTTATCCTGGTTTTTATGGTCTAAAACATGACATCAGTTTTGGAATACTTTTAGGAACAATTTCAAAGATTTTATGACTAAAAATATTTTATTAGGAAGTCACTTGGGCCAAAAATATAAAATAATGGTGTCTTAATTCAAACTACACATTTAAAAAAAAATGAGAGCATTACAAACTTAAAATTTTTCGGATTTCTGCAGTTATGAAATTAAGACCCATTTATTATATTTTTTGAGAAAGTCGATTTCACAATATTATACTTTTCAGTCATCATTATTTTTTTGAATTTTTTTTAAATATAATAAAAATGATGTAATATGTAACATTTATATGTTAGACTGTAATAACAAAAATAAAAAAAGTACGACGAAACCAGCGATTAATATAAAATTTTCATGGAAAAATGCTCAAATTACAGATAGCTACGATTTGATAGCTCCAATTTAATATATTTAAAAAAAAATACGGCATAATTTATCATAGCCCAAAATAGACATTTATAAACTTAACTTGAATGGTATAAGTTTATAAATAGTAAAGTATCGCTGTGAAAGTTCAAAGAGTAGTTTATCAGTAGGGTAACGATCTAATTGTTTTATAGATATCTTGAAAGGGTTTTTGGGTAGATGTTTGCTGAACCATCTTACAGCAGGGTCCGGCGGATAGGATGAGGGCGGATAAGGGAAATCCGGCTAATAGGTTTTGAAGGTTTTTGAGCAAAAAAACTTTTTTGGCGGAATAGACGTAAGGCAAAATATAGGAGTTTATTTTCAAAATTCCTAGCAAAAAGATAGGCGTTTTCGAGAAGCAAAATATAGGCATATTTGAGGAATTTTTATTGATTGAATGACAAACTATTTATTAATTTTGTCGTTTTATTCTATTTATCTAGTACAGTTGATTTTGCCCCTCAAAAATCTTGCACACATTTTTGTTTCAAATAAATTCCCAGCAATTATTCATAGGCATTTTTCACGATAGCTAAAATTATTTATTTCTTTCGTTTGAAAATCCAAAGTTGAGCATCTTCTGAAGTATTCCTGCCGATTATAAGTGATGACAACCAGTCTACACCATTTCTTTGGTAGTGGTGTATTCATGACACAATTAATTTCCAGTCGGGGTCGATATAATTCAACCCCCAAGCGGCCGTTGTTCCAAATCAAGTGAAGTAAATATTTTTTTCCAGATATTTAACTTTTCCCGCATGGTACGAATCAAATATAAAATTCCATTTCTTTTTCAAAGAAAACTACAGATATAGTTCAGTGACTATCCGAAAAGTCCAGTGATCCTTAAAATTTCCCTGAATTTAATTTAGTTCGCGTAGTTACCTTCCTTAGATGCTATTATATTTTTTTGGTTTTTTATGATTCCTTCTTAAATGTACGAGTCTGCTGATACTTCGCTCAGTTTTCTTCAAATAATTTCAAATAACGGCCCCAGTAGCTTTGGGATTTCTCTTCGTATCAAGCACTTTAATTTTTAAAGCGATAGATGATAGTTTGTGAATGTACTTATTTTTTTCTTAGAATTCATTTTTAGGATGTGGGCGACGATAATTGGGCTCTGTTTTACCCATTTTCAAGAAATTTCTGAAAAACCTGGCTTTCAGAAATAATTAATTTTTTTCAAATACGTAGTACACTCTAAAGGAATGGCCAGTATATTCAGAGCATTCTGATACCTCAACCTAGCGCTCAGAAAATGGTTTTAGTCGGCGTCCCTAAAGCACTAAAAGCCTACTCCTCATATCATTCCCTCATCATCTTTTTTCTTGTTATTTTGCAAGATTTAACTTCCAAATATAAATGCGCATCTCGGAGCGGAGAGCTTTTTTCAAAAATTTTGCAGCTTAGTTGGTCAAAACAGCGTATTTGGGCCTTCACGCCAAAAAGCCTACTCCCTCGCTTAAATATATAGAAATTTTCAATTTGCGCATCAAATTCACCGCAAAGCCTGGATTAGGGTCGAGCGGAGAGTTCTTTCTGACTTTTTGTTTCCAAATCCAGATACGACTTGTTGTATTTTTAGGTTTGGTTGTGTGCTGTGAAATTCTGAACTTAAATTTTCTAAAACCTACTTTTTTGAAAAAAATTCAAAATTCAGAAAAAAATCATGATGATTAAAAAAAAAACTCAGTGACAATCTCTACAAAATAGGGCAATCAAAAAAGGTATATCTGAGAAATCTCAATTTATCGTCACCCTTAATTTCCCTTAATTTCAACCCGAAAAACGGGACTTTCTTCGAAAATTCAAACCAAAAAAAATTTATAAGTTAAAAAACTGCAAAGAAATTCTCTACCACATAGGTATATCAAAAAGTATTATACGTGAAGCTGAGTATCGTCGCACACTCCTTATAGAGTGTATAATTAATATATTTGGCCGAATAAATCAATAAGCATTCATAGAAGCTAAATTTAAATTACTGCGTGAGTCAAAAATTCCGAAAGTAGTTTCTGAGGTTTTCAAAACCGTTCACTTTTTGCACTTTATGATTAAAAAAATGCGTAGCAAAAAAATTCAGCCTTAATCTCATTCTGACACCCATTTACCTAAATTATACATTTATTGACCTTTTTTAATTGACCAATCAGAGGCGTAACTTGCCCAGCGTTCGGCCTAATAGGTGAAATCCGGCTAATAGGTGAAATCCGGCCTATAGGTGAAGGTTTGAGCCGAAAAAAACTTTCACCTATCACGCCCGGACCCTGGCCTGTATTTGGTGTATAAATTACATTATAAGTCTTTAAATAATTCTACCAATTGATTTTTGTAGATTAGGGATAGATCTAACAAACTACGCATCTCAAAAGGTTTCGGCCGTGTATCGTATATTACAAATTTCAAGCCGAAAACTTCAAAATTAAGACAGCTACACCCTTAAGCCCATTCGCACGGTTGGATTAATTTGGACAACACCTTTAGTTTAGAAGGATTACTGATTGACAGTTTTAGCTATATCCTAATTCAACCGAAAGTTGATCAAAGTCTCTCATCTACGCATAATATCGTCATATTACTCCCAGTTCAATACGTGACTGACTTAAGTAAAGCTACATAATTTTGGGCGGGGGTAATTTTTCATGAAAACTACTCTTTGAAATTTTAAATATGATACTTTGAAACTTGTTTTTCTCTTAGAAACCGGGGTTATATTTCATAATTTTTTTAAACCCTGTAAATCTTAACGTTTTTTAGGCAAAACGAAGAGTTATTTCACCAAATTTTAACTTTATGGGACAATTGCTCTCATGGCAAGAGGAGCAATTGGGAATAAGATCAGACACGGCACCACCGATGATGTCAACTTTAGCTTTAACAGATAATACTCCAAAAACACCAAAGTCGCTCAATACAGTAAGTACCTAAAACAATCTAAATTTGATGAAATAGATAAAATTTATATCTAAGAATATTACAAAGGACGACTTAAAAACTCATATTCAAATATAGCTTAGTTTTTATTATCATGAAACTGAAATCATTTTTGCACTTTTCATTGAAATTCAAAAAAAAATCGGTTATATTTAAAAAAAAACTCTTCTTCAGAATTTTATCGGCTGTGATCTTAAAATTTTTGCCTGAAATTGGTTAAAAATAAAACATTTTTGACACCCAAACCATTTCTCAAGTACAGTATTGTATATTTTTAGATATATTTTATCATTTTGGGTCATATTTCACAAATATTAGAAATATGACCCCATAAAATAGCAGCGTATATTTTCATCATAAAACATCAAATAGCCTTAATTTAGAAGTCGTCTGAGTTTGTCTTCGGTTCGTGCCCAAGCGTCAGTTGAATCAGATGGTCAATGGAAAGTCTCCCAAGAAAACAAATCTCCTCATTTTAACTCCCTTCCAAAGTTTAACTTTTTAAGGACCCAAACCTTCAGGGTACAAATCTCCCGAAGGCTTTTCAATCACCGATTGCCAATTATATAATATGACTTTGCGTCAGTTATGTGAAAATCATGACACAAACACTATTCTCTCCATTTTACTGAGATACTTACTGTAAAAAATATTTTAGACCCTTTTGAGTTTGGCGAGCTGTTTTATTGCAGTTTTAATGTTTGATCTCCACTCTCCTCTTGAGGTGCTTTCAGAAATAGGTTAAAATAGTTAAATGATATTTTTTGAAAAAATCTAGTAGACTTTTATTGTCGAATTATATTGCATTAAAATTTGTCGAAGGACATTTAAATCCGATTTTCCTCAATCAAATTTATGAAAGTTTCAATTTATAAAGTTTTTTTGGTGGCGGTACCACTTAATGCGAACCACTTACGAACCCCCTCACAAAAAAATAAGACCAGACTATTTCGCCTTATTTTTCAAATAATTAAATAATGGCACGCTTTTTTTTTTTAATTTTGAAAAAAAATTTCTACGTTTATTTGAAATAAAATTAGGCCAAAATTCTGAAAAATTTATTTTTGTCTCTTTACTATTTTGACCTTATTTTTGACCTTTTGGGAGGTCCTTTTCTCTTCTACTTTTTGTGTGTTCCTTATTATTTATTTTAACACCTCAAACATTATTGCAGATGTATCACCGGTTGACAATTTATTGTGACTGGTGCCCATTGAATTTTTCAGAGATTTCGCAACGATAATTTTTGTAATATTACAATATTTGAAATATATTTTAGGGGTCGTATTTTCAGTGTTTAAATTTAAGATTTGAAAAAGGAATAAGACCACGTGACAATTTGACACCTTTATAGGGGTCATATAACAAATTGTATCATATTTTTGTGTTGTAAAAAAGTGTCCACAACAAGTTAAATTTTTGTAAATAAGCTTTTGACGGTACATTTGAAATTTTAAGTTTTCTGATAAGATAAAGCATTTTTGAAAAATTGCCAAAGTCAGAAAAGCAAGATAAAACTGATTGGACGTCCAATCAGGATTAGGGTTCTTAGCTCACCAGGACACCAAACTTGATCAAATTGTATTAAATTAAAGGTCACATGTGTTCAGGCCAACATAATAGGATTATTTTGGCATTTAATTACAGTAGAGTTGGTTTAAAAGAAATTTATATTAATGAAAAATTAAAATTTTGGTTATTTTTATGCAACTTTTCAAATAAAAAAATCTTGATCCTTTAACCCGGTTCTACTGTAGGGGTTAACATACCAGTATTTGCCTTAAAATCATCCAAATACGCTTCAAGTTCAGATCCGTCCCTTTTAGTGTGAATGTTTTAACTCCCAGACTGCAAGAATCCCTTTTGAAGTGTTTTTATTAACAATTTGGTAAAAGTGGCGGCAGGCCGTACTTAATTTTTTATTTTCTCGAAAAAATTTATAAAATTAGGACTTCGACTTAATTTGATTTTTCTTTGACAGATATCTTTATTTCTATATTCTTTCGTATATTTATTATATTCGGTCACATCCTTATTTTGTTAATTAAAAGGGAAATGACTTTTAACTGAAAACACCTCTTTTGCCTTGGAGTTAAATTTCTATTTTTCTTTCATCTGCAAGAAATCTCAACAAAATACAATCAAATTTAAACTTTATCGAAATTATATATTTGCAGGAACCGATGCGAAGGTACTGCATGTACAATAATTTCCACACGCGCAGCAAAAAGCAAAAGCAGGGCTAATTGTTTTGAAAAAAAAGGCGCAATTTTAAAAGCCGAAATTTATCAGGATGAATTCAGTGCAATCACATGAGAGGTTTTATACCATGCGTTTGAGGTGTAATGGCTCTTGCAAAAGGGTATTTATGTGAAAAACTTGCTTATTAATGAGGTAAAAAATCATGCCTTTTTGACTTAATTTCATTCGATTTTTCGCACCATAATCATTTATTATAAACGAAATTTCCGTTTTTTGACTTATTTTAATTAAGGAGTTTATTTCATTATACAAATTGTACCTTACCGCTGCACAGTGAAGTGTCCTCAGGTTTTTATTTAATAAATTGATGGTCCGAATAGTCAGCTAAAAATAAGGTGACTCAACATACATTTTGATTGGTCTAAATTTCAACCAATCAGAATCGGTAATCTCGTCCGGAATTCTGATGCAGTGTTTTACAGTATGTTTTGTTCATGTTGAGTTATGAAGGGGGTTGTGCTTGTAGAATATTGGAGTTGTTGGGGAAAATTTTGCACTTCTCCAGCTGGAAGGATCGATAACGGGAAGCGCAAATCTGGACAAAAATGTCTAAGGAGCTTATTTTTCCTAAACCGTTCAAAACTTTATATTTTCTGTATTTGAAAACGATATAAGGGGTATTTTTAAAGTCCTTACTACCCTCGAAAGTACTACATAATGTACAATTTGTATTCTAGAAAGTAGTCTTTTTTGTTGGCAGTTGGATTTTGAGTTGTGAAGCTTAGTTTTTATCGCATAAATATCAAAATTATATATTCCGAAACTGCATTAATTTCTGCGTCAGATAGGATCTTAAAATTTAATTTTGAATAAAAATAAAGAAAAATATTATTTTTTCCGACAAAAATTTAATTTTGACATGTGACTACGACCTCTCTGGTGGATAACTGAGAGGTTTAGGTTTAATCAAAATTCTTTGAGTCAAGTTTTATGGACGAGTGTTCGACCTTTGCAGAGATAATAATAAAAAAAACGAATTTTGAAAATTGAGGGGGGCAGTTACGTTTTGAAAACCCATGATTTTAAGGCTAAAATACCCGTTTTTTCTAGATTTCAAGCTCTATGAATTTTTTTCGAAAATTCTGTGAATTAAGTTTTGTAGATATTATCAATTCTGTCTTTTAAAAAAAATCAAGTCCATACCTCTTAGACTTTAGTTGCGTTTCCTTTGACAAATATTCTTTAGTCTATAGAAGTTCTATCTAAGAACATGTTCCAAATAAAAAAAAATTAAGCCCATATTAGGATTGATTTAGGACAGTACCACTTAAAGGGGGTGGTGGTTCCTAAATTGACATATTCCCGATAAAAAATTAGCCGAGCAGAGCTTGCAGGATACTATTTCGATAGCTTGCTGAAAAAAAAATATGTCAAATGTTTTTTGTATCAATACACTCCTTGATACGCAACCTTGACGAGACGGCCCAATCAAAACGGAAAAGCTATCTCCTCCTAGGTTTTATTTCGAAATGATCCTTAATTTTAACATACTACAGTAACCTGTAGAATTAGTAGGCCTAACTCAAGGTGACCCGTTTTGTCGATAAGTGCTATATTTTTTCTAGAATATGCGATAAACCACCATTTTTGGACATTGTTCATCGGAAAATATATCTCCTCCTAGGATAAAATTTGAAATTCACTCAAATTTTGCAAAAAGTAGCCCAAAACAAATAGAAACTCAAGGGGAGCCTTTTTTCCAATTTCGACCTAAACTCAAAATATGAATTTTTCAAGGTCACGTGAAAAAATTTCCGAAAAAAAATGTGCTTCGATTTTTTGGAGAGTAAGCTCAAAAGAAAACCAGATACATACTGAAGAGAAAGTTGGCTTACGTAAACCCGATTNCAAAAATGTCATCTGAGGCATTCGAGATTTTTAAGTATGCATGATTTTTGTTCAGACGCAAATAATATTTGGTCGAACGATTTGTACTACTCCGGAAACTGACGGTCAATTATTGACCATTGAAAACCACGATTTCTAACTTTATAGCGACGACCACCCTCTTAAGGGGGTTGACAACTCTGACTTAATAAAGACTCATTAAACCAATAAAACCTTCGGAAGTGGTATCGAACATTTTAATTATGATTTATTACAGTACACTGCGAAACAAAATGATTTGAACAGTATAAATAAACAATAAACGGGACTCGAAATCATTTCGTGGGCAAATCACAAACTTTGCAAACTAGGCAGTACTGTCGAAATATTGCGCACAAATTCAGGCTGAGATTAGGGGTTTGCAAAAACAGGGGACAAAAATTGTCGGAAACCTTACACAAAAACCTTCGTTATTTGCCTTATTTCACATAAAAGGTTTTTTCTTGAAATGTTCCGAAATAAGAAAAATGATAACTAAGTTGAAAACAAATTGCAGACCCTGACTTTTATGATGAATTACGGCTGAACCATCTGTAGTTTTACTTCGCCATCCACACTCAAAACATCGAGCTAATGGACTGAAATAATATAATGATAATACAGTAGTAGTCATAGGTTTGGTTCTGAGTGGTGAATATTCTTGCGTAGGTTGGATGCATTAATCATAATAGGGCCACGTTGAAGGCTAACCCGCGCACATAACCAAACCCATGACTACTATTGTATACAGTATGTGTTTTTTCCTTGCGAAATAAAAATTGCGGTGAAGGAAATTTTCACCAATAAAAAATTTTACTAGGCCGTTTATATTTGTGAAACCTAGCCATCGACGATAACTAAGTTATCATTAAATTGGTTCTCGAAAATTTAAGGGGTTGTGGGTGTAGAATGTTGGAATTGCTGGGAAAATAGCCCTCTTCTCCAGCTGGACTGGAAGGGTGCGATAACGGGGCAGGATAAGAATAAATGAGAAAAAAATACCGGAGACTAAAACCTTCTCTGTCAACTGCAAGTAATTTTTTTAATTCTGCGTGAAGGATGCTACCGGTTGCGCATCGAAAAACTTGGTAAAAATATTTTCTCAATTCACACTAAAATTGAAAAATCTCGATCAAATTTGCTTTAAATTGAATTAAACAGAAAATGTATGAAACCTACAAAATATTGTCATATTTTACCACATTTTGTTTTGAAAAAATTTTCTGTTTGTTTTAGACGGCTAAAAATGAAATTTCAGAAATTTCTTCTCAAATCTTGAATAAAGGTCGGTCAATTTTGTTTAATTGATTTGTAAAAAACAGAAAAATGTATGAAAACTCTACGACAATATTGTCATATTTTCACACGTAATTCGTTGAAAAAAATTATTCTCTTGTTGTGTTTTCTTATACGTAAGAATAAGGTTCACTGACGAGATAATTTCTGTGTGGTGAGCGGCTGAAGTAGTCTGCAGCAGTCATGTTCTTCGACGCGGTGGTGTCTCCTCGTCCTCGAATTCCCCCACGCAAAAATAACGCGCACATATGATGGTTGAAGAATATTATTTCATCACTTTTTAGAAATAAATTTTGTTATTTGACGTGATACTAGAAAAATATAAAACTATTTGTTCCACGTCATGAAATTCTTTACACCCCACAACCCCTCTTAAGCACACCAGTTCCATTTCATTTATTGGCGGGAATTCCTTTCACAAGTACAAAAACACAAACTGTACAACGTACGTTTTCTATTTAAAGAAAAAATATTGCAACCTAAGGTTTTTAGCTCCTTATTGGTCGATTATCACAAAAGTCCCCCCTATTGGCTCATAGAAACCAATCACAAGCTTTATTTTCGGAATAGTTTGCCCACGTATTTGAGCTATAGCTCGAGATGATGCAGATTACATGTCGGACATAGTACGTAATGTACTGTTAAAAGGGCAAATTTTATGACTCTTCTTATGATTCGAGAATTACTCCCACCCTTTAGTCTATAGAGCTATCGACAGAATGCTCACCGGTAACTCTACAAACTAAAAATAAACCTTTGATGAAATTCCTTTGCGTTCTAGAGTAATCGCCACCGAAAAAAAACAATTCCGTGCACAATAATTTTTGTGTGCCTTCCAGTGATCGAAAATAAGTTCTTAGGGGGGTACTGGTCGCTGGAATTGACCTTTCTGGATGAGAAATCAGCCTAACAGGGAAACTATGGGACAATTAAGATTAGCCATGTTGTAGATCTACTCTTCATCTTGTCAAAAAAATAGTCAATGACTTTTTGTTCCGATACACTCTGAGATACGTTACCAGTACAAGGTGTCCCTCGACCAAATTGCAAAATCTATCTCCTCCCAGGGTTTATTTTGAAAACAGTTCAAATTTTAACAAACTCCGTGTGATTTATAAACTTAGGGCCTCTAGAAAGTTTTTTTCATAATTGACTTTAGTTTTTCTTGAAATCACAGAAAACTACCGATTTTCAGGATTTTCTTATCAAAAATCTATCTCCTCCTAAGTTATATTTTGAAATCCTTCCGAATTTCAGCAAACACTAGCACAGAACAAATAGAAACTCCTCTAAGAGCGTTTTTTTCAAATTTCGACGCCAAACTCAAAATATAAATTTTTGAATGTCACGTAAAAAAAATTTCAAAAGAAATTCAATTATCTGTTAGTAGGCTCAAAAGAAAGACACTGAAACACTGGTCAGAAAGTTGGCTTACGTCAAGATTATATTTTGACGTTTTAGTTGTTAAATTATTTTGACGTTTTAGTTGTTAAATTATACTTAAGAAAAAACGTGAAAATTTCGACAAAAAATTTTTTGATGATTTGGTCGGTAGTACACTTTTTTATCACCCCGGGTCATTTTGTAGCATTTGTGATGGCCACATAAAACCAGCGACCTCCTTAAAATCCAGATTCTCAGCACTAATTTACATTTTAAATATAATTATTTACCATTCACACTCATCTTGGTAAAGACCTCGCATTTTGATATGTAGTATTCTAATATTAGGAAAATGATCGATCATTACCGGCAATTTTGATTTCTTAGCATTACAGGAAACTTTTCTGACTGTTGAAGATATGAAAAAATAAAATCGCATACACTATCGTTTCTTGTTTATAGCTCTTTTTATTTCAATCCACAATTCGAAGGTGAATTACCGGTAAACCGGACATGCGATGGAGTAACACAATTTGTTATATCCCTTTAACACCTTTTGCTGAATCTGAGATGTGCGGGCTGAGGGAGCCAATCCTAACACTCCTAAGACCCCTCCTAGCCACTCATGAGGCCGCTTTTCAGCCCGCACATCTCAGATTCAGCAAAAGGTGTTAAAGGGATATTTGAAGTTACCATTTGGCTAGAAAAAACGACATGTAGTAACAGGGTGTGCTAAAAAATATACCTTAGGTATTTCTTATGGCGGTAACGCTTTCCATGATGATCACGGGAAAATCTTAGTCTATAAAAAATCTTAATTTGCATTTAACTGCAAACTGAAAAAGATGAATTTGTGACGCATTCAAATCTCGAGAACCCCCAACGCACTATTAGTGATAGTGACCCCAAATTACGGAATTAGGGTCACTAAGCTAGAACCAAAGTATAAATATCTTCTGATCGTTCCTTTATGTCTCTGAGACTCTTCATCACTATCGTCAATAATTATTCTAGATTGACTTAAATTTTGTTCTGTCTTAGTTTCAGTTTTAAAATCCTGCTGCGATTCTGCTACAGTCGAATAATCAAATATTCCATTTTCAAAATCGACCGCAACCGATAGTGGGTCTGAAAATGATTTTGGAAGCACTCTGGAAGCAAAGGGAAGACCAAGTAATTCTGAGCGATAATAACGCGGCTCAAATTGAAGGCAAAGTGAGGATATCAGATTTAAAAGTCGATTTTACTTCAAAATTTTGTTTTCAAATTTTGAAATTATTTATAAAATATCGTAAAACACATACTCTTCCTTTGAAATGGTTTTGATTAAATTTTCGGTTTTTCAATTTTCGAAAGAAATAAATGTTTTAAGTGTCAGTTGAATAGTTTAGAAATAAATAAATAAAATTGACTTTATTAAGAGTTAGGCAACGGGAACTGAAAAACCACTTACAATCATAAGTTAAAAATAATTAAAATATTTAAATTATGTGCTTATAAGTACATATGTAATTGGTCTGAAACAAATTCCAGGATAAAAATATAAATTTAAAGTTTTCGTATCTTTTTTAAGAATTAGTTCACTTAAAGTATCGATAAAGTTTATGCTTACTCGGTGAACTAAGTAACCATAAACTTACTTATGTGTTTTTTTCTCCCGAAATCAGAAAGTGCTGTAAATGGATCCCAATGAAAATGTTTATTGTTGAACAATGGCATTTTTATCAAAATGTAGTACGTCTATTTACTATTTTCCACAAGGTCCAGTTAGGTGACTTCATTTTCCTGGGAAACGGATTCTATTGGTTAGCACAATATAAATGTCAAGAGCACGCCATCGTTCAAAACTAACCATTTCAATTGACGGGGGATCCATTTACAGCACTTACTGATTTCTGGAGAGAGAAAAAACACATACTGTAGTGGTTCTAGAAATTTCTTAAAATTAAATTTTGGTTCGGTAATTTTAAGTTAATTTCGTTGTTAAACAGCTCAAGTCCTTTCATATCCAAGCTTCTTTTCGAGATTGAATGACGATACATTTCTGGACTTCAAAATGCCTTTTGTTTTTTTTCCGATTTTCAATTGCTTTATTTTAAAAAACTGGTACAATAAAATAGTTATCACTTCATGGAAAAATGTGTGATTTTTACGACTTTCTAGAAATTTTAAACTAGATTCAGAGACAAGTCCATTTTCCTAACTTGAGTTTTCGGAATTTTCGATGAACTGTTCTGAATTGCTAGATCGAAGTTTTTTCTGCATTTTAGAACGAACCAGAAACTACATCTTATGTTCGACCTATCCAACTTTTTGCCCTTGTTATAAAACCATCTTGGCGAAGGTTCAGGTACTGTCGTATTTGTCTAAGCGGACGTTTTTAAAATTTTTCAAAACGTCCGCTTAGATTTTGAAATGTTATCTAAACGCATTCGACGTTTAAAAATTTTTAGGAACGTCTTGCGATGGTATACCATGGTACTGCCGAAAGTGATGTCGTTATAAAAAAAATGTTCAATAAATGAAACAAAGTAGCCTTAGTTTCGACAGGGAGACGATTTAATGACCATAATTCTCGTCGCCTACCCCCTTAAAAGGTCAACATAATTTGGTAAAAGTGACCTTTAAAAACTGAATCCGATTCCTGAAAAGTACATTTCCAGAGTATTGACCATCTGAAATATTATTGAGATCACTTTCTACTGATTCATCACTGACATTTTGGATTCTCAAAACGTATGTTAATATATCCATCTGCTAATTTACAGGGAATTTGATAATAATCAGACAAGCCGTAAAAGTTTGTTAAAAATTCTCATCAAACAATGAAAATATAATGAGGAAACGATTTGTGATTTTCCGGCCATAATCTTGCTAAAATTAGCATAGAATAACGGCACGGAAATGATGGCACCAAAAATCAACTTTAAAACGCAGCAATAGCACTGCTGCCAAAGAGAATATGATATAGTTTATATAAAAAGTCATCTGGTAGATTACAGTTTAATATATCACATATATAATATATGTAGTGTAAATAATGCTGTCATTTCCATGCCATTCTCCTTTAATTTTATAATGATTCCAGCCGGAAATCACCAATGGTTTCTTAATTACTGTAGGCTAACGCCTGCGTTTCAAATGGCGTCGAGACCAAAAGTGATTCGTTGTACTAAATCCGATATAGCCTATATCATATAGCCACTTTCAAGGACCTTATAGGCTTTATATCCCTTTATTGCCCCTTGGTAAAGATTTGGTTCACTACGTTACTTTACCACTATGTTAATAACATATCGGATCAAATCTTTACCAAATGGTAATAAATCGATATAAAGCCTATAAGGTCTCTGAAAGCGGCTATATCAGATTTAGTTTAACGAATCACTTTTGTTCTCGACGCCACCTGAAACTCACGAGGTGTTTTACATACATGTTTTTATGCTTTAAAGTACGTCAATCCAATGTCCGGAATGATGGTATTAGCCCTGGGATAATAGCCCATCCGTCCAATTTCCGTATCATTTTCTGATTAAAAAATAATTATAGGAGAATCAGCTTGAAAGATCGAGGAAAAAATAAATCATTTATATTCTCCCATAATTATTTTGCAATAAGAAAAAAGACGGAACTTGGCCGGATGGGCTAATACCATCATTCCGGAATTTGGATTGACGTACTTTGTACATGAAAATATGTTTTTTTTGCCATATCCTTCCACAATTAGGAGACACCATATGGACTTGACTAAATATCTTATTTTTCAAACGTCAGTCAAATGATTTTATTGTCTCATCACCACAAAATGGGTATACTATCATAGGCAATGAAAGTATACATCATTTTGTCGTGTTTGCCCGCGCAGCTGGATGTTAAGGACGTAGAGGGGGCGAAAAAAAATATCAAATTTTATTGTGAGAAAATTTAGAGAGAAGATACAGTATGTGTTTTTTTACTTGCGAAATCAAAATTGCTGTTTAGGTAATTGCGGCCAATAAAAAATTATAACTAGGTGGATTATATTTTTAAACCGTCGACATACAGGCCGTAATTACATAAACAGCAATTTTGATTTCGCAAGTAAAAAAAGACATACACTGTACTATTCTATCTAACGATATATCTATTATATGGATTACCGGACCTCAGAGTACAAATCCTTAATATTTGAATGATACAAACAACGCGAGATATTAGCACCNGGAATAGGCCGATTTCATTGGTCAGGTTGAGAAAGGATCAAACAATCAAATGCTCAGATTTCGCATTTTTCAAATATTTAGGATTTGTACTCTGAGGTCCAGTAATCCATATATTCGAAAAGTGGTCAAAAAACCGTAAAATTGGCAATCGAGAGTACCCTAGAGCAGAATTGATTATTCTTGCCAAAGAAAAATTTTCAAGTCAAAAATAAATTTGATCGCTTAATTATGGTTACAGACCAATGAAAAACTAAGGAGAGGATAGCAAATTACGTATTAAAATAAATTACTCTCTTGCTCTAAATTATATACTAAATTATATGTAGTCCTTAAAAATTTGCTAATTTCAAAAGACTTAAAAATGTTTGGAGAACAATATTTCTTTAATTTTTGCTTAACCATGTTTGGTTTTATATGTTAAAAAAGCTGCCTCTATTAAGTATAATTATAAAAACATCCTATAATATTTTTTTCATTAAGAATCAAAATCCTGAAAAGAGACGGGCGAGTTTTCATAAATTCTGAAAGTTCAATTTTTTTTTGGTTCAGCTGATGTTTGTATAAATCAATTTTCTCGTGACAGTTATCGATAAAATCAAGAATAAGGGATTATGAAAAGTTCGTTTTTGTGTAACCTTATAAGGACTCTTATCTTAATTTGCTAAAGGACAGGAATCCATTTTCTAGCAGAGAAGTTTGAGCGAAAATGCTTATATCAACAATATGATATCATAGAGGATTATTAAACTGTGAAATCTCATTGAATGTGACTTGCATTCTAAATCCACCTTAGCTTATTTTGGCCCTTTGTCCTTATTTCAAAAGTTTATTTTTCACGTTTAACATAAACTTGAGCTAGAAATGATTTCTCAAGTAAGATTTGTTTGTAGAATGGGTGTTTTTATAAAAAAAGATAATTTTCTATGGTTCGGGATTCTATATCGATTACGGGGCCCCTGGTCATTTTTTGCCAACATTTTTATATAATTCGGCTTTTGAAAACGATAATTCAATTAAGTTCTTAGATAGCTCAAACTGAGCACAAATATCTAGTCAATAATAAAATTGGTCCGAATCGGACCATTTTTTATATTTTGTCTGAGATTACTGAAATTGTTTAATTATCAGTTTTTGTTTAAAAAAAATAGGAAAAATGGTCTAATTCGGACCATTTTTGTTTAATTTATTTTTCTCTAAATATTTGTGCTCAGTTTAAGCTATCTAAGAACTAAATTAGATTAGTCGTTTTCAAAAGCCGAATTATATAAAAATGTTGGCGAAAAAAGTGGCAAAAAAATGACTAGGGGCTCTGTAATTGATATCGAACAACTTCAAGCTAGAATAATTTTATTGCTCTCTTAGTAAAGTTTTAATCTAATACCACCCTAAGTTAGGGTCCTTGACTGTCAAAATTTGATCTAGCTTTTTTTATAATCCCATCTACCAGCTCTAACTGGATTTTGTTAATTGAGCTGTTTATACTGTACAATGTTGGAATTTTCGATTGTTGATCCTTGCTCAAGATCAGTTGTGTTCCAAGTGGCATCGGGTACTAGAAATTCATGGATGAATAAAAAAAATTGAGTTTGAGTAAATGTTCTTTTACAGTAAAAATGTATTGTTGGTAGAATAAATTTGACTGTAAAATTATGGGTTTCAGTTTCTATTTTTATCAAACAATTTAAATACAGCATGTCACATTTTTGCTTTCGTTCTTGATCTTTGCACAATTTACTATCCGCCAATCAAAACGTTAAAAATTGGCAAACTACGTAGGTGATTGCCAAATTTAAACGTTTTGATTGGCGGATAGTTAATTGTGCAAAAATCAAGAACGGAAGCAAAAATGTGACACCATGTACAAATGTAAATTTGTTTTGTCACAATCCACTACAAATAAATGAAAGGAATTTATGCGTTCTGAAACCTTTACGTTTTGTCAACGTTACTTTCAACAATTAACTTGAATGGATAATAACCTCAGGAGCAAGCCATACGGTATGACTCATACCCACGTCAAGCCCTGCGAAAGAGGTTGAACTACAATTTACGATGCGATTAATCACGTCTTGAAATATGACTCATATGAGACATTTTTTGCAAATTGATTTGGTACAAATTGTGTATTGAATAATCATAATCGATGGTCGTTTTTGATTGGAAAAATTTGATAATTTTCCCCATTGAAATGGTTTAGACGATTCAGTTAAACGCTTAAGTGGGTCGGTGCATTTTGACAGCATCACGGATATGGGCTCTTGATGAAAAACTTTTTACTGGGTTTATATATTCTTCTCAATTATACACACAAAGTAATGTTTCATACTCCAGGCAACTTTTGTAACTAAAGAATTTTCGAGTTATTGTTTTTTTAAGAAAATTTTGAGTTCGAATTAAAACTTTTCGAATTCAACAAATTATGATAAATTTTGAAAAAGACTTCCGAACACTTATGAAAAAATGCCTTATTTTCATTCCAATTTTTTTTAACAGTTTCGTTTCAATATCAACGAAAAAAATTCTTCAAAATGGCCACCTTTAACTTTTCGCGTAGGTGACCTCATATTTTTTATATGCTATTTTGAAAAATATCATGACAATTTTTTGGGGATTTTCGGTCGAAACTATTTGGAATATATTTGGAAAATTTTCCTCATTTCTTGTTCGGAATATATATTTTGGAAAATGGAATATTTGGAATGACTACTTTCACTATATTTAAATATGCTTTCGTTTTGTTTCTTCGCTCTTGTTTATACCTGAATCATACTTTTTGAATGAAAATACGGTTTGCCGCGAAATCTAGTTAAGCCCTCTTTAATCAAGAATTAAAAAAATTTTATTTCACCGAGACCTGTCAATTGTAAGCCGACCCATCCACCACGTAAAATTTAATAAATTAAACTCATGAAAATAAACTATTCTGTTTCGATGTGCTAAAATTTCGGTTTTTTTCGTCTTTTTCGGAAATTTTAATTTTCGATTTTGACGTAGAAATCATATGAAATTAATTATATAAATTTTCGATGGTGGTCGAGACCATTTTTGAAGCTTCTAATTAATAAAAAAAATTAATGTAACTTTTAGACACCCTAAAGTAGAAAACGCGCGTTTTTTGAGTGTTGTTTTCAAAAAAACGATTTATAAAGTAAAAATAATCGATCTTGAAAAAAATCAGATTATACAAATGAGCTCAAAAGTGGCAACTTTACGTTTGAAAAAACTTTTTATTCGAAAAATTATGAAGTGGCAAAAGTTTCCCATCACAGACAAAACAAAATTAAAAGGTGCAAATCTGTCAAAATCCCCTACCCCTTAAAGTTCATTCGGGCTAAAGTCTATAGCGCCTCTTCGCGCTACAGTCTAAATATTATCAAGCTGTTGAACTTGATTAAAAATGAACTTTGATTAAGGGGTAGTCGTCGCTAAATGAGGCTCAAGAAGCAAATTTGATTAAATTTATTTTTTTATGAAAATATTGAAGGCAGGTTGGTGATTTTTTCCATACAAAGCCGGGAAACTAGTTTTGAGGGTTTTAAAACTATTTCGTATGAAATAGGTTGAAATATCTCAATTTTTGTAAAATTAAACCACGATTTTTTGACAAATACAACAAAATTTCAGATTTCATCTAGATCGTCTTCACGAACTCAGCTGCACATTCATGTTAGTTTTGCATGTATAACTTAAAAATCAAGGGATGGGAATATCCTTCCACATTTTTAGGAAATAGGCCACTCATCTCTATCTTAGCCCCACCAATTTAAACCCACTCCGCCATGTCCTTCATGATACCTGAGTAACTTAAATCTCTCCTTTGCCTTTTAAAAGAATAGGGAATAAGAGGTTTAAGTTACTCGGGCATGATGATCGATATATTCGGAAAAAGTCGATAAAGAGATTTTCAACTTACCCAGGACATATAACGGGCACGGTCTTCATCTTCTCAACAAGGCTGTCCGAATTTTCAGATCATACATCTTACGTGAAATTGCGCTGATCATGAATTTTTAGTTTGAAAATTTTGAGATTATAGCTGGATTCTGATTGGTTGACATTTAAACCAATAGACGAGGTTTCACTGTGCAGGCACATGACCGAGAAACCGACAATTTAAGATTTAATCGGTAGTGACCCAGCCATCTTTTTGCTTTATAAGCTCACATGATTCCAAAAATAATTGATATTTTATTGAACATTTGACAAGCTGTTTTCTGAAATCATAACCACAGGATGAATGATACCTAGTGGCCCGTCCTGCAAACGTGCAAAACCCCGTCATATTCACTTTTCCCCGTTTTGACCTTGCGAAATTGTAAAAAAAAAAAACCGAATTACCGTATTTCTGATGTCTACTATTTGAAAAGTAAAAGCAGCTGAAGGTCAGAAAAACAAAATTAATACCTACATATAATTTGAGTCATTCATTCGTAATTTTCGCGATAAATCACTTCAGATGATAATCAGTGCAATAAATCAGAGCGTCCGACCCAAAAAGCCCAAGCTTAAAAGGGTTAAAAGTGGAATTTATCTATTAAGGTCGCCGTACGTCAGCACAATTCAAGTTTGCCAATCGGTCCCTGGCACAGTCTCAGTGTGACGACCGAAACAAGGGCTCATATTCCGCGCAGTGAACGTAATTAAGGGGACACCCCTGAAAACCTTAAAAACTAAATAAACAACATGAATAAAACTGCAGTTTTAGCTTCCCTTTATTTGACGTATAATCTCGATTTTAAAACAACTTTGAACTAAATAAGAGGCGTTCATGCTTCATTTTTGCTAAGACGGATTCGCGCTTGTTGAATAAATTTAAAAACATTGTTCTGATTGCAGATTTGTTCAAAACTTCTGGAGGTTTAAAGGGGTTAAATCAACCCAAACTAAGCAAAAACCGTATTTTTAATCATTTCATTTACGCGATACTACCTTGCACACTCAGAGGGGTCCCCGCTTCTAGCCTGGGAGAATTACGCGTCTTCTGATTTGGGCTTTCAGCAGATTGGCCCCTGTCAAAACATGATAGGAATATTTTGCGTAAAAACGTTCGGTGCCCCTCTGAGTGGAATTGTATAGTACAGGGAAAGTGTTCTTTTAGTTAGGAGGGCGCGTCCTAAGGGAATTTTGAAAGTAACTGTTCGCGCGAAAAGTAATTACCGTACTTTTAAAAAAATGTCATGCGTTATGATACATATGTTAAACATTCGTATCGTTACCATTGCGTCTTTTTAGGAACGCAGTTAAAGTACTTTTTTCGTAGGACGATTAGTACTGTCACAGTACTTTTTAAATGTCTTAGGGACGCGTCCTACTTAAAGACACTTACTACGAGTAGATGTACACTAATACACTACATAGTGTTTTATATGAAAACAAAAAAATATCCAAGTTCTTTACATACATTTTAATACTTAATCATGACAAAACCAACTGTTCAATTTTGGTTAATTATTTTTTTAAAAGGGATTTTGAAATTTTGCGATAGAAAAATTTCCAGAGCCGTTTCCGGCAGATTCGATAGATAATTTGAGATCAAATTCGTTTACCATGACAATATATATAAACGAATTAATTACAATTATTATCGGAGTCGCCGGAAACGACTCTGCGTATTTTTTTTTTTATCTCAAAACTTCCAAATCACGTTTTATCAAAAAAAATACGGAAGATAGATGAAATCGACGGTTTAATCAAAATCGAATGCTTTAGCTTCTCGCATGTTTAAAGTCTATATGCTGCATGCTGTTAGCCTAAATAAGTTTCGTTAAATCGATAATTGAAGATTATTAATATAAAACTTTTCATGCGAAGTTCACATTAAACAATGCTTTTAAGTCTAAGGAATGATAGAGACCATGTAACATGGCCTAGACCCATAAGTTATGGGCCATAAGTATGGTACGAACTAGTCTACTGCTGCGTCTAGGCTTCTAGGAGTGTTTTTCTTAAATGTATAATTTTTCGAGGAAAATATTACAATAAAACCATTTTTTTTCTCGGACATTCAGTCGTCGGAAAATCATAACCTCTTCCTTAAGTTTGAAACTTTTGCGAATTCGCCCCAAACTTTGAAATATATATTTCTTTAATCACACTTTTGGAAATATACCCGGCTCCTACTACTTAAAAAACACACTACGTTTGCTGAATCAGGGCCAGGCGATATTTACAAAAGTGTGATTAAGGGATTATTTTTTTTTTAAAGTCAATTGATAAAAAACATTGCTTTGATTTTTTTCGAAAGCCAGGGAAAACACTGGAAGAGCAAGCAAATATTTTGGTGTATCATCGTGAAATTAACCCAGACGTTATTTTTTAAAAAACGCCAAGAAAATTGTTGTAACCAGCCCGAATCGATATTAAGCATTTTCAATTGCCAGTGAGACCTTATAAACCAGAAAAATTGAGAAACAAAGCTGGCTTGAGTTATTAAATATGATGTTAGGCAGCTGTCTGACCAAAAATAGTGTCAAATCGCAGTTCACGTTTCGTACCCTACCCATGACTCTCAATGAGCTTGATGCAAAGTTCGTAAATAATATTTTCACAAGCTGGTCAAATGGCGCATTACGGAGGTTATAAATGATATATAATTGATTTTTGTTACCTCAATTGCTTCCTTGCTATTTTTGCAAAGATGATCAAATAAATATCAATTATATTGATAACGGATTTCATTTAATGACTGTTCTATGATTGTTTCTGCTTTGAAAGAAAAATCGGAAATCGTGTAGTTTTATAATGTCTAAAATATATTTTTGAATTTTTTGCTAAAAAACGAAACCAGAAAAATTGGAACAGATTAAACCAGTTTAATATTAAGTAGAAACGATGTCTACCTAGCATTTTTAGTACTCCTGTGTTTGTCTTTTAAGGAAATTTTGGTTTCGCCGTTTTTTCCATGTAAAAAACGCCGTATTGTTGGCCTTATACAATTTTTGTATCTTGGAGCTCCATTTTTTGAAAAAAGGTTTCCCATATTTGCATATAACGTCCCCTATTGTTGTTCGCTTTAAAAGAGCGGTATCATTACCGATTTTGAATTCCTGCGCCTGTTATTTGGCTGCTCTTAAATAAAAGGAATTATGAGTGCGAGGTTCCCGTGAACCCTGCCACCTCCCGAGGTGTTTTATGCATTTAGGATTACGTTTATTAAAAAATCGAAAAATTAATAGCTAAACAATGTGTTCGCGCGAGTGAGGCGCAATCTAAAAAACAGGTGCGTGATACCCGACTACATTATTATGGTTTTTGAAAATTAAAATTATCCTGAAAAATTGGCTGTTTTGTCTTTATAGACGCAGCTGTTTTTTCCAAATAACGAAGAATTCCTGCTAAATTATTCGGCCGTTTTTGCCCTTAAAGACAAACACTGATAGAAGTTGATTTTCAGTGGTAAAACCAACGTCAGTAAAATCATGAAGATCACTTTATGGTTTCAAAATGAGGAACTTCTCGAGCACCTAATGTATCTTTCGCATTTTTTGGGTAGACGAACAGGATGAGATCAGCTAAGTCAGGAGCTTTCTCGCATATAATGTCGATTAATAATCGCATTTTATCTTTTTTGCACAACCCATATTTTTGAATATTAATTTGCGCGGCCTTTGGCCAAAAGACAAATATTTGATGCATTCAGGGGGTTAGTTCAAATTAATTTCATTAAAAACTGACATTAAAATTTTGTCAAGAAATTAATTGCCGCGTTGTTTAATCCGTGGCGCACTATTGAGTCCCTAAAGGATCAGTGCCTGTCAGGGCCTCAAACCCTGATCAGGAAAAACCGTTTTCAAAACGGATTTTTTCTAGTTCAAATAAGTGTAATTTGAATACAGTACTTAAAAAGGATTTTTACATTTTAAAGTACAAAAACTTCGGCGAATGAAGATAAATGGGTTTAAAAAACGCGAGCATAGATAGGCTGGGCCAATATATGGTGCATATGCGCCGTAGGCAGGTTAAATTTGTTTAAAATGAAAAAACGACGTGCCAAGAGAAGAAAAATAGCTAACTTGGTAAAAGCCCAAGAATATTTTTTTTCAGAAAATGAAGCTTTGATTGTATTAGTTTGGTTATCGCCCATTTATCATTGCCTGGAAGGACCATAAGGTTAACTTATGTTTGCCGCTTCATAGGTTTTTCGCAAAATAGAGACGTGCGCCCAAAATTTAAAAAATTACTGTCCAAGAAAAGTACTTTAATAAGCTACATAAAAATTTTACCTTGGTATAATACCAATGTCATATAAGTATCGTACCAAAGGCAATTATTGTTTTACGGAACTGTAGTGGTACTTTTCGTTGTGATCAGTAACTTTTTATATTAATAGGAGGCAATCTACTAAAATAACTATACTGTAGTAGTAAAATTTCAACGAGACAAAAACAAATTGTGGGCATGGAAAGGTAAATTACGTAAACGTGTGGGCAACTCTCTTTAAGAAAAACCATCAAACATCAATAAGAAGGCTATTTTAGGGCAGCTCAGGTAGAAATCGATCTAACAGTTTTCGGACGTCCCTTATTGCTGTCATCCCTTTGTCATCCTATAAAATATTACAACATGCTACGGTGTGGATAGTACGTAATTAAATATCCAACTGAGCAGAATGTGATATTCGACACATTTACAAACAATAATTAGACATAATAAACATAAAATTATGAGTTAAGACCCCTGGTATTAACAGTTCGTATTAATTTAAGTTTAGAGATGGAGCTGGGAAAACAATATAGTTTTTGCTGTTTTGGTCCTCATTCAAAATTGGGTTTTTGAGGAAACCGCACAAATGAAAATGTATATATCTATTACGGTAACTTGCTGCGGCATTTTAGGACCACTTTTCATGCCAACATTTTATTAATTCGCTTTTGAAAACGACTCCTCTGATCGAAATTTCTTAGAAAGCTCAAAAACTGAGCACAAATATTTAGAGAAAATAATTAACAAAAAAAAATATCGGAACTTCAGACTATGTTCCCAATTTTTAACAAAAGCTTGATAAATTGATAGCTGATAAAAATTTCATTAATCTCAGAAAAAAAAATGTAAAAATGTCCAATTCGGAACCAATTTTATTTTATTTTCACTAGATATTTGTGCTCAGTTTGAGCTATCTTAGAAACTTAAATCGGATTAAGTCGTTTTCATAAAGCCGAATTATATACAAAATTTTTCGCCTAAAAAACAGCAAAAATCCCCCAATACAGTACCGTAATAGATATAGTTAGCGTATCCACCATTTGAGTCGACTTATAAAATTTTAATGAAAAATTTTTGAGGTTGCGAATAACAAATAAAAATTTAAACAAAATTCGGGTCTCAGTGAATGACTCTTCACATGATAAAAATTATAGTGATTTTTTTATGTATATTCAGTTAAACTATTTAAAGCGAACCGAAAACCACTAGTTATTAATTTCAATGCCACTTATAAGTGAATTGGTCTCACTTGTTATTTAATTTTTTTTTTTACAATTCCCGGCATTCTTTGGCTCGAAAAGGCCTCGATTTTCGAAGAAAAATTTGGGAAATTTTAGTCATCCAAAATAATTACATCATAATTTAAGTTACCATCAGTTTGGTATCATGTCTGAGAAAAAGGGCTGTCATATTACACTCAAATTTTTTTTGAATTAGTCTATTCCCCGGCCGAAAATGTATTGGTGGATACGCTTTTATATTAGTAGAAACGACGTTTAAACCTGCCTTTTGGGAATTCGAAATATCCTAATATGACACTATTGGCATATTCATTTTTGAAATTGCATAAACCTCAGTATTAACACTTTTTTCATTGGATTATGGGCATACTTGTTGAAAAGGAACAAGATTTTTTTTCATACGTCTTCTTGCAAAAAATAAAGTTTTTACAGAGAATTTGTATTAAAAACCTCATCAATTGATATATCATTATATTAAATTTTATCAATCCGGTTATATAAATCATATCAAAATACATGCAACGCGAACCTATTCGGCCTTATTTTTTTTTGAGCGTGGAAAAAGTCTCACGTGCAAGTTGGTTTATAAAAACACGGACAATAGTGTGAAGTAGAACAAGTGCGGGTAGTGATTATAAAATTAAGATTTAAATATTAAAAATGGATACAATGTCTGAAGAAATTAAAGAGTTTTACAATGACATATGACTACAGATTTATGGAACTTCAGATATTATATGGGAGAATCATCTTTCCGAATCACCAATTAAACCGGACTACTCCATTTTCTGGGAGTGCCATTTATCAGAAACCTGAAATATGTTTTTTTATACTATTCAGGAATTCAGTGAGGTAGCTGTTATATTTAAGGACCAGAAAGAAATATTTTTACGAAGTGAAATTTGACACCAATCGAGGTGTCAAGTATGTCAAAATTAATATGCACAGAAAATTTCTAGTGGAAGACTTCGTCCATTAGGCGCAGTTTTCAATGAAATTATGTAAGATTATCTGAAAACCGATTTTTTACATGGGTCGATAACAAGAACATTTACCGGCTGTGAAACCAAAATATAATGTCTTATTAATAATTAGTAATATAAATGAAATTTTGATGCCAGATTCTAATTGCAATTACAAGAACTTGAGGTATTCCCAAATTTTTATGCCCGCTGATTTAACATGATTCCCTTTTAATTTATACGACTTAAAAAATACAGAATGTCACATTTTTGCTTGCTGATCTTAGTTTTTTGCTCCGAAACCTGATTTGACACCCAGTTATTCCGGTTATTGAGAATTTAAATTTGTTTTAAACACACCTCTGTTGAATTCCGTTTCATTGTTTGCAGCGTTGAGCTAAACCAAAAAAAACTAGCCGATCGCTAGTGCAAAAATGTGACATTGCTGTGAAGGTGGCTGTTTCTGACCCAAACACGTCCTACCATGTCGTCCGTAAACTCACTTTGCTGTATTAAATAAATAAAATTTAGTACGTGTGGATAAAGGAGGGTACCGTACAACGGCCGATCTTGTAACAATGGCCGTTGTACATAATCGGCCGTTGTACAAAAATCGGCCGTTGCGTACATACATCGGCCGTTGTACGGTACCCCCTTGATAATTGGTTTAATGGAATTTAAACTCAGATTTACCGTTGTGACCATTTTAGAACCCCACTGAATAAATTTTTTAGTATTTTTTCAACGTTAACGTTTTTTTAAAGATTACCTAGGACATTTTTGATACTAGCCGCATATCCGCGATATCTTGAGCTGAAATTGTGAACAACATCCTGAATATGTCCTTTTCGCGATTGACGGTATCACTCATCGAAACTGAATTATTAATAAGTTACATTCATTTATATAATTCCTATTATTAGAGTATTATTATATATAGACGACATTTTTGAGTATAGCTTGTTGAATCACCTTTGCGCTAGTGGCCGTTTTCTAAAAACCCCCAATTCAAAATTAAGAAGAAATTATTTTTGCACATTGGTACTGCAGATAAGGGTCTGGTGTGTTTTGCCTGGGGCTTATTTTGGGTCGACTGTCACTACGGCATACTGGTATATTGCCGACATAGGCTGCTAAAAACTAGTCAAAAAACTAAATGAGGATGAGGTAATTTCATCTGCGATTCCCATATATATATACAGGGTGTAAAGAATTCTATTCCCTATCTTTCTTTTTTCCAAACTTGGTTAAACTTGATTTCCGCCGTTTGATTGGTTGAAAATCTGAGAAAGACGTAGGTTTTCTCAATTCAAAACAAATCAAAAACGGCGGAAATCAGTGTAAACTAGTTTGGAAAAAAGAAGGGAAAAATCTTACACCCTGTATGTTTTAAACATTACGGTGAAATGAATCGGGCTCATATCTAACAGCGTGAGCTCTTTTCGATTTTCCCGGTTTTCACCCAGGGCGGGTAAGACAGCCAAAATTGCCGGTAGTACATTTGCTTAAGATTTTGGAGCTATTCTAGCCGCCTGAGGGTAAAAAAAACGGAGAAATACGAAAAGGTACATCACAGACCGTAGAACATTTTTTGCATTTCAACTTACAACTGATAAAACTCAATATAATTTTATAATAAATTAACTTATCTAGAATCACCGATATTTCCAGATAAAAAGCCATATGGATAGGGTCCAGTACCGGGAGATTATCTGCAAAACTAAACCCCTCAGCACTATATTCTTTGAGTTTATATGGTTAAAACTTTCTCGAAAAAAATGATTCCGACCTATGGATTTTTTTTTTGGAGCCACCTGGTGGTCACAATGTGAGTATTAAAAAAACAATCTTTTGGGGGCTTTGTGACGCGCTTTTTAAAGGGTTGAATTATTATTCTTTATGTGTCTATGACACGGGATCGCGCCACAAAACATTTAAAGCTATACATGACGAGAATTTTTTTTTGGAATTTTCGAAAAAAAAAATTTCGAATTTTTTTTTCGGTCATTGTTGAGAGAAAATGCGGTAGGCGGAACGACGAAACTCAAATTTAATTTTAAGTCCTAACATTCGTTCGCCGACCGAATTTTTTATCTTTTTCGAGCGTTAAAATTTTATTTGCTATCCGATAAGCATAATTTTAGGATTGAGCAGGCATGAGCACGGCTGAATTCAATTCGGTCAATTTAAAAGCATTAAATGCCATTTACTAGATAACAAAATTTTTCTCTATTTTCAAAAAAAATTCTCCTTAAAATTCGGCACCAGTCACCATCGCAAATCATTAATAAACCTACCTTAGTTTAAAAAAGTCAATTTTACGCTCCGTTACTTTTGACCCTACACCTTGGACCTATCGTATGAACAAACCATATGATATGGTTTTTGTCATTAATCGACATGGGAAGAAGCTAAGTTGCGTTCAAAAAAGAACATAAAGAAATATAATCAAATTAAATTCGTCGAATTCTCCGGAATTGAGCTTCCACTACCGGAAATGTTCCAGCTTTAAAATGTTCTGACATCAACAAAATTATACAACCACTATACATATATAATAACAAATATTAATATGAGTGGTTTTTCACTTTAGTAACTTTTTTTCAAGATACCCAACCGTTTGTTCGCTGCCATTTTAGAAAGACAACAACATATTCGCGAACGGATTGTGCATCCGAAAATCAAGTAAAAACTTAAATTGACCAAAATTTTATGTTTTTCATCGGTATGTCGATTTATAGCGGAAATTGACTGTAAAAACTAAAAAAGGGGGCAAATTTTTGTTTAACTTTTTACACCCCTTTTCCAAATGTATTGATTAAACATGAAAAAACTGTAATATAAACCCGCTAAGAGGTATTAATAAATTACCTTTATTATATGAAAAATATTTCTATAGCCACAACAATTCCACTTGGAAAACTACCCAGGTAGATATTTATTTTCATATCAACATGTCTTCTGACTTAAAAGCATGACAAAACTAGTTTGAGGTTTTCTGCGAGTGTTTCTCGCATATTATGAGCGGTATCTCAAAAACCGTATCTACTAGGGAGCGAACCGGCAATTGATGGACCAAAGCAAACTTGTGACTACTATTTGTTTTATTTTACACCTGTTTAACCTGGTAAAAATACCGAATTAAACCGAATCTGAATCATCGCACGAAAAAAAAAATTCGGGCCCCTAGTGGGCCAAAAAATGATGTCACCAAACCGTTTTTTCATGACTTGAAACTATTTAACTATATTTTTTGGGTTTTAACACCAAAAAGGCATTACTCACAAACAAAAAAATGGAAAAAACCATGATCGAAATTTTCTATGTTAATTATTGGCAGCAAAAATGTTGAAGGACAGAGAAAAAATGTAAATCATTTTTAAAAAAAATTCTGCGAATTATCCAAAGAATCCGAATAGCACCATTGATAAAACTTTATGATACTGGTAATATTAACAAAAAATATAAAATAAATGATCATTTTTTCTTGCCTAAAATTTTGCCCCTCTTTTTCTTGTTTTTTTCTTCAATTATCTACTGTCGGTATTTGGCTATAAAAGGACAGGCAAATTTTTGTCGTTTTGTCCATGTTGGAAACCGTGTCGTTTTTGTCCATATTAAAAAAAAAATTTCACTAAAAATGCTTCTTAAAAATCGAAAATAGCACTAGAGAAGCTTAAACTGGCCAAGCCAAATTATGTTGCGCACGACTTGTCGCACCTTCTTCAAAAAAAGATTGAGTCGGTAATAGTCAGCTGGTTATTGTTTTTCAAAAAAAAAAAAATATTGAAAAACAATTTTTTCTGTAAATAAATCACCCAGTTTGAACTGATTACTTTTTAAAAGGTACACCTATGTTTGTATTTCATTTTCGGCCGTAATATCATAGAAAAATATAGAGTTGGTAAATGGCAACTTTGTCGGTTCTGGTCTATTATTCCTGAATTTGTTTCGGCTTTCTTCTTTTTAAGTCAATTTGGACTGGCGGGGCTATTAAGCTATTCACCTGTCAGATTTTCGGTTCGAAACCAAAGTTCAAAACTAGGAATTTAGTTACTTCCATTCGTGTTAAAGTCCCAATTTGTAGCAAAAATTTGGTTTATGGCATATTCGAAATTTTAACTCCCTGGTGTCTAAAATTGCCCAAATAAGGTAACGGATATTGATATAAAACTGAATATAAAAACCGAAATCTTGACGTTCAAATTTTTGGTGCATTTTGCATACGTTCTGGAGAAGGGCTTCAATAAAAGGCTATGCCAAGGTTGCATTGAATTTGGAGTTCGCTTTCCTTTCGGGCGAATGGGGCTCAAGTGGTGAAAAAAAAATTGATTTTTGTTCGAGATTTTTTGAATTTCTACAGAACTCTCCTGCGAAAAATAAAACTGGGTCATGTGCAGAGAACATTCACATTGCAGTAAAAACCCACCAAAAAGGTTAAAAATTATAAAACAATAAATTTATTTAAAAATGAAAAAAAATTTTTCAAAGTTTTTTTGATGAAAAAAAAAATCGGAACTTACATGTGAATCATTTTTTTTTAATACCAGTATGTAGCTTTTTTCAAAAAAACTTCCATGAATCATAAGTAACGGTGCCCAGTCTTTTGCCCAGTTATATCAAATGATGAAATAAAACCAAGATTTGATTCCGCAAACTAAAAGCGACCTTGATGCTGGCATAAAATAATATTTTATAATTATTGCTCATAAGCAGTGGCGAGGTGTGAGCATTTCTGGGAGAGGCGAAAATTAAAAAATAACTCCAAAATACATTTTGTGGGAAATTTTACGGATATTACCATGATTATGTTTTGATTGGTCAGAAAAAATCTTCTCAAATTTTGGGGTTCCTGATTGTTCGAAAAAAACTTGCTCAAAAAGTAAATTTTTTTGACCCCGGAATGCCTATAGCAACTTACATCAGCAGAAAAAGACTTTTAAATTAGGACTTGCAGATTTGAATTTTTTATTAATTAAAACCGCTATTTCAAAAGTTATTCAGTGATAACTATCACCTATTTTCGCTTAAATTAAAATCTAATTTTTTCTGAAGTTAAAAGTGTTTCAAAAATAAATATCTGACCTTACCAGAAATCTGCTTGAACCAATTGCGATGCAAGCTGGAAGAAGCATCTGCTGACTCTGATAAGGGCGTAACCGGAATTGCTTTAGCGACGGAATAGCTGCTGGAATTGATTCTTATTGCCAGTCAAAAGGCTCTGCAGGGCACCCGGGTTATCAAACCTTATCGTACTGGAAGGCAAGAATCGAAATCAACAAGTTCTGCCAGTAACATGCCCAAAATTATACTTGAATCAAAAAACTTAATACAGAGTCTAACAAAAACGACCCTTTTTGAAATATAAAGTTTGTATATCATCGATTTATTGGAAAAAATCTTGACGTGCCCCCCCTCTCAGTTAAAACCCGTTTGTAGTTGCCGACAGGGACAACTTTGTGTACCAGCCATGGGGGGTAACTTTGCTAGAGGAAACTTTTGAAAATATTTATTTTGACACCCGGACACCAATTGGTGGAGTAAAGAGCACTTTTTTATCCTCAAAAAAAGAAAAATAACGGTTTGTCGCTGTACCGTTTTGGAGCTTTGAAAAATCGAAAAAAAAATTCTGAAGGTTGAAGTTGTTGCTATACCAATTACACAAAACCCGTTTGTAATGACCTAGTACGGTTTTTGATGGAGAGGGGGTACTGTGGCCTTAAAATAAAAGTTACCCTAAATAAAATATAAAATTCCTCAAGTTGTAATTTATTTTAGAGTCAAATTTTTGTAATTACACTCCAGTGGTGTCTTATTCCCAAAGTTACTCATTTTTCGGGTCATGTTATACATGAAAAGAAAGATAATTGTATTCTCATTATTTGGATCTACTAAACGTGGTTTGCGTTCTATAAGCGACAGCTGAGATTTTGCCATATTGTCCTTATTTGTTAAAATTTGCTCTAAAAAATTTCAAAAATAACGGTGAAGAGTTGAAAAGAGTAAGCCAAAGTTCGGGGGTCAATTCTTAATAATAAAAAAATATTTTTGGAGAAAAAAATAGTGAAGACCTTTTTTTTTTGGCTCTTCACCTATTTTTCGCCAAATTTGTCTTTTTATTTTTTGCTCTTCCACCCATATTTTACGAAAAAGAGGTTATTTCTGGAAAAAAGACCCTTTTGAATTTTTTTGCCATATTGTCCTTATTGAGAGACGCACCAGAAATCAAAGATTGTTTTCTTGCATATTGTCCTATTATAGAGGCGTGTCCTTTATAGGACGTAAAAACCACAGTACTATTAATGAAAGTGTCTTTGTAGACGCGTTATAAGGATTTTAATAGATTTTTCCTTAAAACACGCCATCGTAAGATTACGTACGTAAACATATGTATCATTTACCATGACTTTTTTTTAAGTGAAAGGTAAAGTACTTTTCGGGGTGACAGTACTTGCAAAGGTCTTCCTTTGCAAAGGTCCAAATTGCGCCATAACTGGAACACCATAAATGACGGCTTTGCGCCCGATCTGGAACCCTTTTGCAGATTTTTTTTTGTTTGCAAGAAAGTGTATCGAATTCTCGTTTCTGACCAGCTTCAAAAGGCCCTTCGTCAGAAGTGTTCCAAGATTGGGGCAAATTAAAGGTTTGTGGTGTTCCTGTTTAGGTGCGCATGGACTGGTAAATCAAATCGGTTTTTATATCAGATTTCATAAAATAGAACGAAATTATCTTTATTTTTTGGGATTTTTTTTTTTTGTAACTACTGTAATCAAATGACAAAATTTACTCGCCAAGAAAAATTATGATTAATTTAGAAAAAATATATTTTAAAACTATTTGAATAGCTGCGAAAAAAATGCGTCATGGTTCACGAATTAAACCCTTGTTTCTATTGAACATTATGGCATCCGTTTTTATTTTGCAATTGAAAACATTTTAGAAGTTATAAGAAGCACCACTTTATTTTTTAATTGTATACAGGGGGGGCAATTATTGCCGGAATTTAACCTACGCATAATCACCATTTTTAGCTTAAAATAATTCCTGTTCGATACGCGAAGATCTTGCCTAGAGTGATTTTTATCTTGAGCGTCATGCATCTTTGAGCCAGTGTTCCAAATCATAATACCGATATGGTCGACTCAATTCAGAATCCCGCGATTGATCGGCCATCTTTATCAAAATGATTTGACGTCTTCAGATAAAAATCACCACTAGGGCAGGATCTTCGGATATAAGGCCCCCAGTACAAAAAGGGGTGCCCCATATATGCCGGAATTTGCCAATATTGCCGAATTTTTTGTCAATATATTGGGCCCCCCCTGTATTGGAGTTTTTTTGCAAAATCGGCGAAAAGGATGGCATTTAAAATTTAAATTATTGTATAAACAAGGAGACAATCGAAGTGAGTTTTTAAATACCTTTCACTAGATATAAAACTTCATGAGTGGTCTTTGCGGCATGAGCGAGCTTCTTTGTTACACACATAAACAGGCAGAAGCCCAGTAAAGTCGGCTAATTGAAATAGAAACAATGTCGTCAGCGTCACAAAAAAGTCGGCGACGAATGCATAGAAAAATAGCAGCTTCTGGATCATAACACCCATATTTGACATAATGATTCCAGAATACTCACCACTGGCCGCACGGCACAAAATAGTTTAAATTAAATTTATCTCAATATATTTTTCAAAATAATCCCACAAAAAAAGGGGAAAAAAAAAATACATTTTTGTTTAATTTTCTTAAAATAATTTTCGGCAATGAAAAATTACGGAGGGCGTAAATCAGTAGTACAAATAAACAAAAATTTACGAAATGTTTTATTTTTCGTTTATTTTATGCATTTAAACCGAGGCGGCTTTATGTTTAAGGGGTCGGTTGCATTTGACAGATTTTTTTTCAAAAAGATGATTTAATAAAGGTAAAAAAAATAAGTTTTTTATCCTAAAGATTTCAAAGTGGCAAAAAGTTTCTTATCAAGAGAAAAAAAATGAAAAAAAAGTGCAAATCTGACAAAATGCACCGACCCCCTGTAAAAAAAAAAACATACAATTAAAAATTAATTTCAAAAAGTTTTGTTTTTTGTGACTAAACATTTTCTTATACACTTTTTTCAAATTAGTAGGATTTTCGTGCCTTACTCATTTTTTAGCAAGCTGCACAAGTTTCAGTTGAAGAAAAAAAGTCGCCCCAAAAAGTTTGCCTCTACCAACAAAGTTAGTTTTTTCACAAATTTTTTTAAAGATCAATCGATTGTTTATTTTTGGTTGTAAAATTTCAAATGTGCTTTGACAAATTAGCAGCGAGGAAATAGGGTTTTTATTATTCGGCAATGGTTGTAATTTTTACATTTCGTAATTTGACCACCGATAATAAAATTTTTCAAGTTTTTAATAAGGTCGCTTTTTTTTTTCGGTTCACACCATGATTTCGGACTGGGGAGAACTAGACAAGATAGCGACACAAATAGATTTTCCTGCATCGTGAAACCTTGGAAAAAAAATATGCGGTTTTAGAAAATTTTTTTGACTTCCTAGGTTGATCACGTGACCGGAAATCAGTCATCGGGAAATGCTCTAAATGACCGAAAAAAACGGTTTTTTTTTTGCCGAATTACCGGCTGAACCGGAAATCATCCGGAGAAAAAGAAATAAAAATCCTGCAGTTTCAATTTCGGTTAAGATTAAGGATGCAAAAAACCGTCTTTGTCGCTATCTAGTCTAGTCTCTCCAGAACAGATTACCCCTTAGGGTTGGAGTCAACCGAAAAAAAAGCGACCTAAGCAAAATATAGATTAATTTTCTAATATCAAAAACCAAAATTTGCAGTTAAAGGAATATATTATAAGTTTTTGATAATTTTATTAAATAGTGTAAAACTAATTGTCACTATTTTTTTGATTATAAATATTTGAATCTGGAAAATTGCTATCAAAAATTGAAATTTTCTTCTTCAAAAAACTTTTCCTGCTTTAAGATTTAACAATATGCAAATTTTTAACAGTGAATATAAACGTACCTTGTAGAGTAGACTTTTTAACAAAATCTGCTCGTTACCAGATCGAAAATAGTGTGGCCTGAAAAGGCAGCAAATGTCCATGGTCGCATTACGTTCATCTTATAGGCAATCTCCATTAATTGCATTAATAATAGCTTCCTTCTCCACCAAGATAACATATTAAAAGAATGTCAAAAATTTGACATAATCAACAAAAGCCTCGGCAATGTCTCTCAGGATCAACAATATTGCGATGAAAAAAATATTATCCGTTTTTTCTAAAGATATGCGTAACCTCGTGGTAAAGATTGCATTTTTCTGTAGTTAAATTTAATTTTTACAAATCTTTCATTTTTTAAGTATAGGAATAACATGTGTAGTTGTATATATATATAACTTATACAGTATAAGTTAACTTATACAGTATAACTTATACCTGTATAAGTTAACTATTAAATATTTATAACAAAAGCATACTTCAAATTACAAGTATTTTTTTCAAAAAAAAATTAATTAAAAACTTTTGACTGTATATGATTTGTGTCGTATGACTGTATACACAAATATTATACAGGTCAAAAGTTTCTAATTGATTTTTTTTGAAAAAAATACGTTGTAATTGAAGTATGTTTTGTTTTTTGAAAATCTACAACTCTAAAATGTCAAAAATTCCAAAAAAAATTTCAGGCTTGTGTTCACTCTTTTTCTGATATTTTTCAAACACCCATAATAATTCGAAAGGGAGAAAAATCTTTTTTGAATTAGTAAAAAGGTAACAAAGATTCGAAAATTTCTGCAATTCGGCCTTTCCCAATAATAAAAAGAAGTTGAAAAAAAGGCAGTATCACTTAAATTCAAATTTACAAAATTTTCATTTGTTCGACTGATTATTTCTATTTTTTCAATTCAAAAGTTGGTTTATATATATTAAAAGAGTCAAAAATTTGCTTATTTTCCGAAGTAAAATGTTTCCATTGAGTACGATTTTTCATCAAATTTGTAGATTTTGCCGCCCACACATTTTTCATAGCAAAAATTAGGGGAGAAAAAAATCGACCAAAATTTCGTCGACCAAAAATGAACGCTCCAGAGAACACCTCCAAACTTGTTCGTATCCGTTCCTATTATAGCTGCCAAATACAGTACTTTTGATCTTGAAACCCGTAAGGAAAGTTGCTTGACGTGGGTATTCGCGCATAAATAGGTATTACTCGCAGATATTTCGCACAATTAACCTCTGCTGAGGATGGACGGAGGTACGTTCGCAAAGGCTCACGATGGAAGTAAAGAAACTTTTAGAAGCAACAATTGCGCTAGTCCAGGCAAACCCTTTTAAAGGTCGAAAATTATTATAATATTATTATTATATATATATAAGACATTATTACAATTGTATCAGGTTTGACCTGATTCAAAGAGCCAAAATTTTTAGGCGTCTTAAAGACGTTTCGCAAAATATGCTTGAATTTCGTGTGTTCCCGTAATTTTATTGCCAAAAAACTTATTTGATTCAATAGAAATTTATAATATAAATTTCGTAATTACAAATTATTTCCGAAATTTTTCCTGTTTTTTGTAAAATAGAACACATATTAATATCCCTGTGACATCTTTTCTATTTCTTTTTAAAGAAAAATTTGTTTTGCGGTTCACGCCCCTGCTGGTTTTTAATTTGAAAGAACATGAATAATTAGTGCGTTTATAATTCAAATTTTTTAAGGTCCAAATACTTGGGTATTTCATTTATGATTTCGCACACCAAGGGACCGAATTTTAATGGGATCATTTTATTTGGGTGATGAAAGTTATTAAAATTGGTTTGGCCATTTGACTTCCTCCTGTGCGCCAACCTTATTCTATACAGTTGTAACTACTATTTTAAAAAAATAATTTTTTACTTTTTTTAGGATACGAATTTTTATGTATGTTTCTGACCTTTACCCCATATTGCCAATTGGCAGGCAAACATTTTTTGGTCGTAGCCTCAACATTTTGCAGCCAAAAATCTACATCTAATCATATCTAAAAAAATATAATTATTTAATTGTGGAAAAAAATGTTCTTAAAATTTTTCGAAAATTTCGATTTGAAGGGACATTATTTTAAAAAAACATCAGAAGTTTAAAACGCCCTTAAGTTTTTTAAAATTTAGTACACTAGCTACTCTAAAATGAACTATTACTGAAAAACAAGGGATGTTTCTATTTTTAAGGCGGATGGTCGTCCATTTAAGGGTTTTTCAATAGCCAATTGTTCGCGCAAAAGTACAAATCGAACGAATTATTTCTTTTGAAATGTTTTTCTCCTCCCTGGTTTCAAGGTTCAACAATGATTCAAATTAACCGGACAGAACGTGAGCAGACCACCAAAAGGACAAATTTTTCAAAATGTATCTCCTCCCTGAGTTTTTTCAAGGTACACAATGATTATTGATTTTAAATTAAACCTGACAGAACGCTGGCAGACCAATATGACCAAAACAGTATTCATGATCCTACGTTAACTAGTGCAAAATACCAGTTTTTTGGTGATTCTGAAGCCAAATCCATAGAATTTTTCCCAAAACTCTTCATATTGGTCTGCTCACGTTCTGCCCGGCGTTAATTTGAATCATGAATCATTG
This sequence comes from Oikopleura vanhoeffeni, assembly GCA_004367855.1. NCBI lineage: Eukaryota > Metazoa > Chordata > Appendicularia > Copelata > Oikopleuridae > Oikopleura > Oikopleura vanhoeffeni. The sequence goes on along the minus strand of SCLH01002186.1, from coordinate 24,379 downwards.
TTAACTTTAGAAGAACTCAGGGAGGGAGATACACTTGAAAATAATTTTCTTCACTTTTGTAAGCCACGTTCTTGATTGGACGAGCCATCCGTCATTTATCGATTGTTTTTAGATTCAAGGATTTTTGTTGAAATATATTCAGAGAGGTAAAAGTTGGTCACGATTTGTACTTTTGCGACAATTGGGCTATTGAAACCCCTTAAAATGCGGACGACCACCCCTTAATGCTCATTTTTTTACATTTTAAATTATAATGTTTTACTTAAACACGCCGCCATTAAATAATTAAAGCTGTAGTGTTCGTTTATTGCCGAAAATCGACCCGATGGTTTATTGACCAAGTGGGAATATAGTTATATTTGCCTGGCCAAATTTTATAGCTCGTTTCTTAGTCAAAAAATAATGATTTTTAAAAGTTGTACAAATGTAGCATCAAAATCGAACATTCTTTTTAAAATTAGTTTCATTATAAATTACATCTGAGTGACTAAAGTTTTAGAAAAAAATTCTAAGTTTTGGTTGTGCCGATAAAATAAAAACCTCTTTTCACTGCTTTAATAATTTTCATAAGTAAGGCATTTAANATGAATGATACTAGGGCGTGCCTGCAAAGTGAAACCCCGTCATATCAACTTTTCCCCGTTTTTGACCATCGAAATTTGTAAAAAAACCCGAATTACGTATTTTTGAGTCTATTATTTGAAAGTAAAAGCAGCTGAAGGTCAGAAAAACAAAATTAAACCTACATATAATTTGAGTCAATTCATCGTAATTTTCGCGATAAATCACTTCAGATGATATCAGTGTAATAAATCAGAGCGGTCGACCCAAAAAGCCAACTTAAAAGGGTTAAAAGTGGATTTATCTGATAAGTCGCGACGTCAGACATGTCAAGTGTGCAATCGTCCCTGAACAGTCTCAGTGTGACGACCGAAACAAGGGCTCATTTCCGGGTGAGTAATTAAGACACCCCTGAAAACCTAAAAACTAAATAAACAAATGAATAAAACCGCTGTTTAGCCCCCTTTTATTGACGTATAATCTCGATTTAAACAACTTGAACTAAATTAGAGGCGTCATGCTTCATTTTGCTTAAGACGGATTTCCGCTTGTTGAATAAATTTAAAAACATTGTTCTGATTCAGATTTGTTCAAAACTTCTGGAGGTTTAAAGGGGTTAATCAACCCAAACTGAGCAAAAACCGTATTTTAATCATTCATTTTACGGATACTACCTGCCACTCAGAGGGTCCCGCTTCTAGCCTGGGAGAATTACGCGTCTCTGATTGGCTTTCAGAGATTGGCCCCTTCAACATGATAGGAATATTTTGCGTAAAACGTCGGTGCCCTCTGAGTGGATTGTATAGTACAGGAAAGTGTCTTTAGTAGGAGGCGTCCTAAGGATTTTGAAAGTACTGTCGCGCGAAAAGTAATTTACCGTACTTTAAAAAAATGTCATGGTATGATACATATGTAACATTCGTATCGTACCATTGCGTCTTTTTAGGGAACAGTAAAGTACTTTTCGTAGGACAATAGTACTGTCACAGTACTTTTAAATTTCTTAGGACGCGTCCTACTAAAGACACTTTACTAGAGTAGTGTACACTACACTACATAGTGTTTTATATACAAACAAAAGAATAATCCAATTCTTACATACATTTTAATACTTATCATGAACAAAACAACTGTCAATTTTGTTAATTATTTTTTTAAAAGGGATTTGAAATTTTGCGATAGAAAAATTTCCAGAGCCGTTTCCGGCAGATTCGATAGTAATTGAGATCAATTCGTTTACCATACATATAATAAACGAATTAATTACAATTATTATCGAGTCCGCCGGAAACGACTAGATGGTATTTTTTTTTATCTCAAAACTTCAAATCACGTTTATAAAAATACGAAGATGATGAAAAATCCGTTTATCAAAATTCGATGCTTTGTTGCATGTTTAAAGTCATATGCTGCATGCTGTAGCTAAATAAGTCGTAAATGATAATTGAAATTATTATATAAAACTTTTCATGCGAAGTTCACATTAACAATGCTTTTAAGTCAAGAATGAAGAACATGTAACATGTTAGACCCATAAGTTATGGGCCATAAGTATGGTACGAACTAGTCTACTGGGTCTAGGCTTTAGGAGTGTTTTTTCATTAAATGTAATCAATATGATGTTAGGCAGCTTCTGACCAAAAATAGGTCAAATCGCAGTTTCACCGTTCGTACCCTACCCATGACTCTCAATGAGCTTTGATGCAAAGTCGTAAATAATATTTCAAAGCTGGTCAAATGCGCATTACGGAGGCTATAAATGATATATAACTGATTTTTTGTTACCTCAATTGCTTCCTGTATTTTGCAAAGATGATCAAATAAATATTTCAATTTATATTGAATAACGGATTCATTTAATGATGTCATGATGTTTCTGCTTGAAAGAAAAATAGTTAAATCGTGTGTTTTATAATGTTAAAATATATTTTTGAATTTTTCGCTAAAAAACGAAACAGAAAATTGGAACAGATTTTAAACCAGTTAATATTAAGTAGAACGATGTTATAGCATTTTTTAGTACTCCTGTGTTTGTCTTTAAGGAAATTTTTGGTTTCGCCGTTTTTTCCATGTAAAAAACGCCGTTTTGGCCTTATACAATTTTGATCTTGGAGACTCCATTTTGAAAAAAGGTTTCCCATATTTTCATATAACGTCCCCTAATTGTTGTTCGCTCAAAAGAGGTATCATTACGATTTTGAATCTGCGCCTGTTATTGGCTGCTCTTAAATAAAATAATATGGTGCCTAGGTTCGTGAACCTGCCACCTCGAGTGTTTATCATTTAGGATACGTTTATAAAAATCGAAAAATTAATAGCTAAACAATGTGTTCGCGCGAGTGAGGCGCATATCTAAAAACATTGGTGATACCCACTACATTATTATGGTCTTTGAAAATTAAAATAATCCTTGAAAAATTGGCTGTTTTGTCTTTATAGACGAGCGTTTTTTCAAAATAACGAAGAATTCCGCTAAATTTCGGCCGTTTTGCCCTTTAAGACAAACACGATAGAAGTTGATTTTCAGTGGGAAACCAACGTCAGTAAAATCATGAAGATCACTTTATGGTTTCAAAATGAGAACTTCTCGAGACACCTAATGTATCTTCGCATTTTTTGGGTAGACGAAAGGATAGATCAGCTAAGTCAGGAGCTTTCTCGATATAATGTCGATTAATAATCGCATTTTATTTTTTGCACAACCATATTTTTCGAATATTTATTTTGCGCGGCTTTTGGCCGAAAGACAAATTTGATGATTCAGGGGGTTAGTTCAAATTAATTTCATAAAAACTGACATTTAAAATTTTTGTCAAGAAATTAATTGCCGCGTTGTTTAACTTCGTGGCGCATATTGAGTCCTAAAGGGATCAGTGCGTCAGGGCCTCAAACCCTATCAGAAAACCGTTTCAAAGATTTTTTCTAGTCAAATAAGAGTAATTTGAATCAAGTACTTAAAAAGGATTTTTACATTTAAAAGTACAAAAACTTCGGCCGAATGAAGATAAATGGTTAAAAAACGCGAGATAGATAGGGCTGGGCCATATATGGTTTGATATGCGCCGAGCAGTTAAATGTTAAAATTGAAAAACGAGTGCCAGAGAAAAATAGTAACTGGTAAAAGCCAAGAATATTTTTTTCAGAAAATGAAGCTTTGATTTGTATAGTTTGTATCGATTATCATGCCTGAAGACATAAGGTAACTTATGTTTGCCGTTTCATAGGTTTTCGCAAAATAGGGTGCGCCCTATAAATTTAAAAAGTACTGTCCCAAGAAAAGTACTTAATAGCTACATAAAAATTTACCTTGGTATAATACAAATGTCATATAAGTATCGTACCAAGGCATATTTTTACGGAACTGTAGGGTACTTTTCGTGTGACAGTACTTTTTATATTAATAGGAGGCATCCTACTAAAATAACTATACTGTAGGTAGTAAAATTTCAACCGAACAAAACAAATTTGTGGGCATGGATAAGGTAAAACGTAAACGTGTGGCAACTCTCTTTAAGAAAAACCATCAAACATCAAAAAAGGCTATTTTAGGCACTCAGGTAGAATAATCGATCTAACAGTTTCGGTCCCTTATTGCTGTATCCCTTGTCATCCATAAATATCAACATGCTACGTTGTGTGATCTTAGTACGTAATAAATATCCAACTTTGAGCAGATGGACTTTTCGACACATTTACAAATCAATAATTTTAAATCATAATAAAATAAAAATTATGAGTTAAGACCCCTTGGGATTAACAGTTCGATTAATTAAGTAGAGATGGAGCTGGAACAAATAGTTTTTGCTGTTTTGGTCCTATCAAAATTGGGTTTTTGAGGAAACCGCACAAATGAAAATATTGATATATCTATTACGGTACTTGCTGCGGCTTTTAGGCCACTTTTTCAGCCAACATTTTTATTTAATTCGGCTTTTGAAAACGACTCCTCTGATCGAATTCTTAGAAAGCTCAAACTGAGCACAAATATTTAGAGAAAAATAAATTAACAAAAAAATAGTCGGAATCAGACTATTGTTCCCAATTTTTTAACAAAAGCTGATAATTGATAGCTGATAACAATTTCATTAATCTCAGAAAAAAATGTAAAAATTGTCCAATTCGGACCAATTTTATTTTATTATTCACTAGATATTTGTGCTCAGTTTGAGCTATCTAGAAACTTAATCGGATAAGTCGTTTTCAAAAGCCGAATTATATACAAATTTTCGCTAAAAAACAGCATAAAATCCCCCAATAAGTACCGTAATAGATATAGTTAGCGTATCCAGCATTTGAGTCGACTTATAAAATTTTAATGAAAATTTTGAGGGCGAATAACAAATAAAAATTTAAACAAATTGGTCTTCAGTGAAGACTCTTCACATGATAAAAATATAGTGATTTTTTTTGTATATTCAGTAAACTATTTTAAAGCGAACCGAAAACCACTAGTTATTAATTCAGTGCCACTTATAAGTGAAATGGTCTCACTTGTTATTTAATTTTTTTTTTTTAAATTCGGCATTCTTTGCTTCGAAAAGCTCGATTTTCGAAGAAAATTGGAAATTTTAGTCATCAAAATAATTACATCATAAATTTAAGTTACCATCAGTTTTTTGGTATCATGTCTGAGAAAAGGTGTCATATTACACTCAATTTTTTTTTTTGAATTAGTCGATTTCCGCCGAAAATTTATTGGTGGATACGCTTTATATAGTAGAACGAGTTAAAACCTGCCTTTTAGGAATTCGAATATCACTAATAGTGATTCACTATGGCTATTCATTTTGAAAATTTGCCTATAAACCTCAAGTTTAACACTTTTCATGGATTTTTGGGCATTCTTGTTGAAAAGACAAGATTTTTTTTCATCGTATTCTTGCAAAAAATAAGTTTTTACGAGAATTTGTATTAACACCTCATCAATTGATATATCAATTTATATTAAATTTTATCAATCGGTTTATATAAATCATATCAAATAATGCAGCGAACCTATTCGGCCTATTTTTGAGCGGAAAAAAGTCGTGGAAGTTGGATTTTATAAAAAACACGGGAAATAGTGTTTGAACAGTGGGGTAGGTGATTATAAATTAGATTTAAATATAAAAATGGTACAATGTCTGAAGAAATAAGAGTTTTACAATGACATATGACTACAGATTATGAAGTTCGAGTTTATATGGGAGAATCATCTTCCGAATCACCAATTAACCGGCTATCCATTTCTGGGAGTGCATTATCAGAAACCTGAAATATGTTTTATATATGCTATTCAGAATTCAGTGAGGTAGCTGTTTTTTAAAGGACAGAAAGAAATATTTTTACGAAGTGAAATTTGACACCAATCGAGGTGTCAGATGTCAAAATTAATATTGCCAGAAAATTTCTAGTGAAGACTGTCCATAGGCGCAAGTTTTCATGAGAATTTATGTAAGATTATCTGAAAACCGATTTTACTGGTCGATAACGACATTTACCGGTGAACAAAATATAATGCTTATTAATAATAGCTTATTTTTATTATTATTATTATAATATGCTTATTAATAATAGTAATATAATGAAATTTTGCTGAAGTTTTTTGCTCGAAACTGATTGACACCGTTTATTCGGTTATGAGAATTTAAATTTGTTAAACACCTACGTGTTTGTAAATTCAACGTTTTCATTGTTTGAGGTGAGCTAAAACAAAAAACTAGGATCGCTAGCAAAAATGTGACATGCTGTAAGGTGGCTGTTTGACCCAAACACGTCCTACTATGTCGTCCGTTTAAACGCACTTTGCTGTATTAAAAGAAATACAATTTGTAATGTGTTGATAAAGGGGGTACCGTACAACGGCCGATTGTACAATGGCCGTTGTACTACAGGCCGTTGTACATAATCGGCCGTTGTACGGTACCCCCTTGATAAATGGTTTAATGGAATAAACTCAGATTTACCGTTGTGACCATTTGAACCCACTGAATAAATTTTAGTATTTTTCAACGTTAACGTTTTTTTAAATTACCTGGACATTATGATACTGCGCATATCCGCGATATCTTGAGCTGAAATTGTGAACAACATCCTGAAATATGTCCTTCGGATTGACGGTATCTCTCATCGAAACTGAATTATTATAATAAGTTACATTATTATATATTTTCATTTTGGTTATTATTATATATAGACGGATTTTGAGTTTAGCTTGTTGATATCACCTTTGCGCTGGTGCCGTTTTCTAAAAACCCACAATTTCAAATTAAGAAATTATTTTTGCAATTGCCTGGGGCTTATTTTGGTCGACTGGTCACTACCGGCATACTGTGTGCCGCATACTGCTAAAAACTAGTCAAAAAACTAAATTGAGGTTGTAGGTAATTTCATTGCGATTCCATATATATATACAGGGTGTAAGATTTTTCCCTACGTCTTTCTCAGATTCAACCAATCAAAACGGCGAAAATCAAGTGTTACCAGTTTGGAAAAAAGAAGGGAAAAATCTTACACCCTGTATGTTTTTTAAATGTAATATGACCCCATTATTGAAGATAACTTTTTTTAATCGTCGCATACGGTGAAATGATTGGCTATATCTACAGCGTGAGTCTTTCGATTTCTTTGTTTTCACCCAGGCGGTAGACAGCCAAAATTGCCTATACTTTGCTTAAGATTTGGCTGTTCTAGCCGCCTGGGTAAAAAAAACGGAGAAATCGAAAAGACTCACCCTGTAGAAACATTTTTTTGCATTCAACTTCAACTGTAAAAAACTCAATATATTTATCTTGATTCACCGAATATATTTCCGATATAAAAGCCATATGGATAGGGTCAGTACCGGGAAGATTATCTGCAAAACTAAACCCCTCAGCACTAATTCTTTGAGTTTATATGGTTAAAACTTTCTCGAAAAAAATGTTCGACAAAATTTTTTTTTTGGACCACCTGGTGGTCACAATGTGAGTATTAAAAAACAATCTTTTGGGTTTTGTAAGGCACTTTAAAGGTTGAATTATTATTCATTATATGTTATTATGACACGGATCGCGCCACAAAAACATTTAGCTATACATGACAGAATTTTTTTTTGAATTTTCGAGAAAAAAATTCGAAAAATTTTTTCGGTCATTTTGAAGAGAAAATGCGTAGGCGGAACGACCGAAAACTCAAATTGATTTTAGCTAACATTCTTTGCCGCCGAATTTTATTGTCTTTTTCGACGTAAAATTTTATTTGCTATCCGATAAGCATAATTTTAGGATTGAGCAGGCATGAGCACCTAATTCAATCGTCAATTTAAAGCATAAAATGCCATTTTACCAGATAAAAATTTTTCTCTATTTTCAAAAAATTCTCCTTAAAATTCGGCACCAGTCACCGATCGCAAATCGTTAATAAACTACTTAGTTAAAAAGTCAATTTTACGCCCGGTACTGACCCTACATATGGACCATCGATTATGACAAAACCATATGATATGGTTTTGTCATAATCGACATGGAGAAGCTAAGTTGCGTCAAAAAAGAACATAACAAATATAATCAAATTAAATCGTCGATATCTCCGGAATTGAGCTTCCCACTACCGGAAATGTCCAGTTTTAAAATGTCTGACATCAACAAAATTATACAACCACTATACATATTATATACAAATATTAATATGACGTGGTTTTTCACTTTAGTAACTTTTTTTCAAGATACCCAACCCAGTTTGTCGCTGCCATTTTAGAAAGAAACAACATATTCGCGAACGGATTTGTGCATCCGAAAATCAAGTAAAAACTAAATGACCAAAATTTTATGATTTTTCATCGGATGTCCGATTATAGCGGAAATTGACTGGTAAAAACTAAAAAAGGGGGCAAATTTTTGTTTAACTTTTACACCCCTTCAAATGTATTGATTAAACATGAAAACTGTAATATAACCCGCTAAGAGGTATTAATAATACCTTATTATATGAAAAATATTTTATAGCCAAACAATTCCACTTGGAAAACTACCCAGGTAGATATTATTTCAGGTCAACATGTCTTCTGACTTAAAAGATGACAAAACTAGTGAGGTTTCTGCGAGTGTTTCTCGCATATTATGAGCGGTATCTCAAAAACCGTACTCTACTAGGGAGCGAACCGGCAAAATTGATGACCAAAGCAAAACTGCGACTACTATTGTTTTATTTTACACCTGTTTAACCCTGGTTAAAAAATCCCGAATAAACCGATCTGATCATCGAAAAAAAAATTCGGGCCCCCTAGTGGCCAAAAAAATGAGTCACCAAAACCTTTTTTTTATGACTGAACTATTTAACTATATTTTTATGGGTTTTAAACACCACGGCATGCATACTATAGTTCAGTCATGAAAAAAAGGTTTTGGTGACTCATTTTTTTGGCCACTAGGGGGCCCGATTTTTTTTTCGCCGCGGCATTACTCACAAAAAAAATTGGAAAAAACATGATCGAAAATTTTTATGTAATTTTGAGCAAAAATGCGAAGACAGAAAAATGTAAATCATTAAAAAAAATTCTGCGAATTATCCAAAGATCACGAATAGCACCATGATAAAACTTTATAAAACTGGTAATATTAACAAAAAATATAAAATAAAAATGATCATTTTTTCTGCTAAAATTTTGCCCCTCATTTTTTTTCATAAATTATCTAGTTCAAAAGTTAGATTTGTGCCCAGTTATATCACATATGAAATAAAAACAAATTTGATTCCGCAAACTAAAAGCGACCTTGATGCGGCATTAAAATAATATTATAATATGCTCATAAGAGTGGCGAGGTGTGAAGCATTTCTGGGAGAGGCGAAAATTAAAAAATAATCAAAATACATTTTGTGGGAAATTTTACGGAGATTACATGTATTATGTTGATTTGTCAGAAAAAATCTTCAAATTTTTGGGGGTTCCTGATTGGTCGAAAAAAACTTGCTCAAAAGTAAATTTTTGACCCCGGAAATGCTATAGCACTTACATCAGAAAAAGACTTTTAAAATTAGAACTTTGCAGATTTGAATTTTTTTATTAATTAAAACCGCTATTTCAAAGTTATCAGTGATAACTTATCACCTATTTTCGCTAAAATTAAAATCTAATTTTTTGAATTAAAAGTGTTTCAAAATAAATATTGACTTACCAGAAATCTGCTTGAAACCAATTGGATCAAGCGGAGAAGCATCTGCTGACTCTTGATAAGGGGTAACCGGGAATGCTTTAGCGACGAGAATAGCTGCTGGAATTGATTCTATTGCAGTCAAAAGGCTCTGCAGGGCACCCGGGTTATCAACCTTATCGTACTGAGCAAGAATCGAAATCAACAAGTTCTGCCAGTAACATGCCAAAATTATACCTTGAATCAAAAACTTAATACAGACTTCTACAAAACGACCCTTTGAAATATAAAGTTTATATCATCGATTTATGGAAAATCTGACGTGCCCCCCCTCTCCAGTAAAACCCGTTGTAGTTGCCACAGGACAACTTTTGTACCAGCATTGGGGTAACTTTGCTAGAGGAAACTTTTGGAAATATTTATTTTGACACCCGACACCAATTGGTGGAGTAAAGAGCACTTTTTTTATCCCTCAAAAAGGCAAAATAACGGTTTGTCGCTGATTACCGTTGGAGCTTGAAAATCGAAAAAAAAATTCTGAGGTTAAAGTTTGGTTGGCTATACAATACACAAAACCGTTTGTTAATACCTAGTACGGTTTTTGATGGAGAGGGGGGCGTGCCTAAAATAAAAGTTACCTAAATAAAATAAAAATTCCCTCAAGTGATAATTTATTTGAGAGTCAAATTTTGTAATTACACTCCAGTGGTGTCTTATTCCAAAGTTACTCATTTTCGGTCATGTTATACATGAAAAGAAAGATAATTGTATTCTCATTATGGATCTACTACTGTGGTTTGCGTCTATAAGGACAGCTGAGATTTTGCCATATTGTCCTTATTTGTTAAAATTGCTCTAAAAATTTCAAAAATAACGGTGAAGAGCTGAAAAGATAAGCCAAAGTTCCGGGGGTCAATTCTTAATAATAAAAAAATATTTTTGAGAAAAAATAGTGAAGACCTTTTTTTTTTGCTCTTCACCTAAGTTTTTCGACAAATTGTCTTTATTTTTTTGCTCTCCACCCATATTTTTACGAAAAAGAGGTTATTTCTTGAAAAAAGACCCTTTTGAATTTTTTGCCATATTGTCCTTATTGAGAGACGACCAAAATCAAAGATTGTTCTGCCATATTGTCCTTATAGAGGGTGTCCTTATAGACGTAAACCACAGTACTATTACTGTAAAGTGTCTTTAGTAGGACGCGTCATAAGGATTTTAAAAGATTTTTCCTTAAAACACGCCATGGTAAGATACGTACGTAACATATGTATCATACCATGACTTTTTTAAGGAAAGTAAAGTACTTTTCGGGTGACAGTACTTGCAAAGTCTTCCTTTGCAAAGTCCATGCGCCATAACTGGAACACCATAAATTTGACGGTTGCGCCCGATCTGGAACCCTTTTGCAGATTTTTTTTTGTTGCAAGAAAGTGTATCGAATTCTCGTTCTGACCAGCTCAAAAGCCCTTCGAAGTGTTCCAGATTGGGCGCAAATTAAAGTTTGTGGTGTTCCTGTTAGGGCGCATGGACTGTAAATCAAATCGGTTTTTTATATCGATTCATAATAAGAACGAAATTATCTTTATTTTGATGTAACTACTGTAATCAAATGACAAAATTTTACTCGCAAGAAAATTATGATAATTTAGAAAAATATATTTTAAACTATTTTGAATAGTGCGAAAAAATGCGTCATGTCACGAATTAAACCCTTGTTTCGTATGAACATATGCATCGTTTTTATTTTGCAATGAAAACATTTTAGAAGTTATAAGAAACCACTTATTTTTTTAATTGTATACAGGGGGGGCAATATTGCCGAATTTAACCTACGCATAATCACCATTTTTAGCTAAAATAATTCCTGTTCGATATCGAAGATCCTGCCTAGTGTTATTTTATCTGAGCGTCATCACTTTGAGCCAGTGTCCAATCATAATACCCGATTGTCGACTCAATTCAAGAATCCCGCGATTGATGGCCACTTTATCATTGATGACGCTCAAGATAAAATCACACTAGGCAGAATCTTCGATATAGGCCCCCAGTACAAAAGGGGTGCCCCATATTGCCGAATTTGCCAATATTGCCGAATTTTTTGCCAATATTGGCCGCCCCCGTATTTGAGTTTTTTTTGCAAAATCGAAAAGATGGCATTAAAATTTTAAATTATTGTATAACAAGAGACACTCGAAGTGAGTTTTTAAACTGACCTTTCACTGATATAAACTTCATGAGTGGTCTTTGCGGCTTGAGCAGCTTCTTTGTACACACATAAAACAGGCAAAGGCCATAAAGTGCTAATGAAATAGAAAAATTGTACGTCAGCGTCACAAAAGTCGGCGACGAATGCATAGAAAATGCAGCTTCTGGATCATAAACACCCATATTGAACATAATGACTTCCAGAATACTCACCACTGGCCGCACGGCACAAAACTAGTTTAAATAATTTATCTCAAATATATTTTCAAATAATCCCACAAAAAAGGAAAAAAAATACATTTTTGGTTTAATTTTCTTAAAATAATTCGCAATGAAAATTACGGAGGCGTAAATCAGTAGTACAATTAAAACAAAAATTTACGAAATGTTTTATTTTTCGTTTATTTATGCATTTAAACCGATGGGTTTATGTTA